>APFE030789117.1:104203-173718 GCA_000404065.3 Pinus taeda
AAAAGTGTTGTTCAATATATTGAACAACAATCGTTCAATCATTTGAACAACAAAAATAAAACACACAAAAGCGTTGTTCAATCACCCATGGAGTGGAAACTACAACTTTGAAGGAAGAAACACCTGAAACACAAAAACATAATAGAAATCAGAAAAGAAATAACACTTTATTTAAAAATAGTAAATATATTAATTAATTAAGTTACAACAACTATGATGTTATTTCCTAAGGGAATATTAATTTGTAAATGGAAAAAAAATGATCTCTTGGAAAACTGATTTGGTAGTAGTGACATGAATCTTCAAATGGAAATCAATTCTCCATTTCTTCTGTTATGAATCCTTTAGGTAATGAATTGGATGATATGCCCTTGTTTCATTAAAATTCTTTCAAGAATCGCTCATTCATAAATTGACCTTCTTTATTCTCCCAGGACCTGCAAAAAACGAGTGTCTACCTGCAATAAAACATTAAATCATGGAGAAAGAGAAGTGATTGGGCTCCTGTAATCCAAGAATTATGAAAAAAATAACTAGTTACTCTGTAAAACAAATCCATGGAGAAAATAACAAAGTAAAATTAATTTATTACCTGCAAGAGAGCAATGATCAATCATGCTAATCTGTAATGTTTTAATCATAGCTTCTTCTTTTTTCGTTCGATTTGAGTGATTCCAAGTCCAAATGAAAGTGAATTCAGAGGGATATCTTTAATAGAAATAGGTTTTCAAAATTCCATGATATGATCTATCAAATTTACTTAGGACGACCTACATAACAGAGTCATTTTCGATTTCCCAGCTTAGACCAGTAGTTGATATTTTAAGCATAATTTTTTTGTTTGAAGACGGATTGAGCTGATTCAAATTAGAAATGAAAGTAGATTCATTTATTTATCTCCAATAGAAATAGGTTTTGAATAAAATAATAATTGATGGGTCAAATACTTTAATGAACAACTAGAAAAACAAAGTTTTAAGAGTGTTGATTTAGGATAGACAGTCAGTATTTGAGTCATAACTTTCTCATACGATATCAAAATTGAGTGATTAAAAATTCCTTGTAAACTAGATTCATAGAGGAATATACCATAGAAATATGTTTTAAAAATATAGTCATTTAGGCCTCCAAAAACTGACAGTCCCAACTCTATTCCCGAGATGCCTACTAGACACCCTGTCAATGTTTTGGTTATAACTTTTTCGTTTCAAATCCAAATGGAGTGATTTAAATTGGGTTGAAAAGTAGACATCAAGGGATACTTAGAATAGAAGCAATTTTAAAAATATTCTCTTTTTGTTTCTCAAAACATGACTGTCCCGACTGTGTTTTCAGAATTTTCATAAACCCACAAGCCAAAAAATATGATATTCAAGCAATTTTTCCAAATTGGTTATAAAAATTAATATGAGTACTTGTAGAACTGTTATTTTCAATATAATACATCTACATACACAAATAAATTAAAATATTTATCACTGATGTTTATTTCCAGAGCATGTTGCAACAAAAACAACTATTTTTACATAATAATAAAAAAATGTACTTATTTATGTTCTTATTTATTTTATTTTCTACACTAACCTACTCTGCTTTGAAAAGTGAACATGCTTACATATAAGAGTACTTCCAGTGGATCCATTTTTGATATAAGGCTTCAAGTATGTGCATACCCAAATTTGAAAAATGCATGTTAATAAATATTAGGGTATGAGAAGCCAAGTTCCCTTGAAAAGATGGTGCCAAAAATTGTTGAAATATGGAGTGAAGCTGCAAACAAATGATGGAGTGAAACCAATCTTAAATATATCCCTTACTTTCCTAATTTCTCATAACCGTCATATCATAAAGTTCTTGAGTTTTTAAAACAACTTGTTGTTGCAGGCTAGAAGAAACCTTGTTTTCTTTCATAACTTCTACAATTTTTGGATTTGAAATATTCCCAATCTCAATATAAGTTTTCTGCAATGGTGGATGTGAGATAGAATGGGTGGGAAGGGTAGGTAAATTTTGCGGTTCAACACTGTAAACATGTTGTACTGGTTTATTATGATAAGGGTGTGGAATGAGTTGAGCAGGAAATTGTGTAGGGCATGAAGCATTTTGATGATGTGGTTGATTGGGTTGTGTGTATAATTTTGATAGGCAAGCAAGATGTTGTGGAAGAGTTGGTGAAGAATATGGATGATTTGTTTGTGCTACAAGATGAGGGAGAGTATTCATGCAATCATAAGATGAACCATGCCAAACTTGTAGACAAGATTGGTGGGGGTTATATTCAGATTGACATGGCTGCCCCAATGCATGAGTAGTCCATAATGGATTATGCAAGTAAGAAAATGGAGAGGATGTGTTTTGAACCATATATGTATGCCATGATTTCCATGGTTTTGACCTTGTTTCAGCTTCCCCATCTCTTTGGTATGATGCTTCCATCCTAGATAAGGAAGAGTGATTATCTATGGGATGCTCCTTTTGGAAATGAGGGAAAAACACTTCTTCAATTTCTTGATTTTTTTGTACCTGTAAAACATCCAATTTTCAGTTTAGAGAGCTAATAAAATCAATTTTAAAATGTTCAAATAATCATTGATTTCAACTCTTATATCTCCCGTTCTTGTAGTGGATTTGGAAAAGAAAGAAATTTCTCTAGAATTCTTACCAACCTTAAAGATTCCTCTTGAACACCTTATGCATAATTCACAAACATCATCATATGATAATTGAAAAATATCACCTTTTTCCCATTAGATTTAAGAGTTCTAAAAATTAATCTTTAATTCCTTTAAGAATGAGTGTTTTTAAGATCTCTTTTTCAAATGCTTATGCTTTGATTTTTGAAGGTTGTAATGAAATCGCTCTACATAGTCTTCCAAGATTTCATTTTCCCCTTGTATCATATTGAAAATATCTTTATTGGCCTTGCAATAGTCTTGGTACTTCTTCAAGAATACTTTCTTCATGTCCTCCCATGTTTGGATGCAGTTCCCACCAAGGCTCATGAACCATCGGAGAGCTATTCCTTTTAGAGTAAGAGGAAACAATTTCAACCTTTGATCATCAGTACAATAATTGTATCCTCTGCAATGTACTTCAAAATCAAATAAAAATGTATTTTGGTCTTCGTTTGCCAAACCATGAAAATTTGGTAGAGAAGATGGGGGAATTATATGCATTTGTGTCACTCCTCCTAGATCTTTGATAGGGAATTCAAAAGTAGAAATGTGAGCCATTTCTTACCATAATAGAAGATGTTCTTCATGTGTTTATTTGAGGATCATCCTTCAAATGTTCCTATCAATTGGTTAGTGAAATGGGTGGTGCTTACATCACCACTTAAGTGAAATCATGAGATTTGTTTTTCAAAATTTCTACCTTTTTTTTCTTAGTCATTGACCCAGAAATTCAAACATTTATTTCTACTTTAATTCCTACGCAATTTTACTGAAAAGCAGGCACAGGAGCAAGCACTTTACTTACTCGTACACAGTTTCTTACCTTCCATTTTTAATATCCAGTTCTTTCGTAGCAAACAAACATCAAACTTTTATTTCTACTTCAATTCCTACGCAATTGCGTTGAAAAGCGGACAAGGGAGAAAGCACTTTACTTACTCATACGCAAGTTCTTACCTTCGGTTTCTTAATACCAAATTCTTTCCCAGAAACAAATATCAAACATACATCACTTCTGCGAAATAGCAACACTCTCCCCAGCAATGATGACAAAATGTTAGGCGCAAATAAGGTTTCTTTTAGAATTCCTAATTTCCTCACATTAATTATCAACCTAGGTAAGCATTTTTGTTTCAAGAGTATACAAAATATGTGCAAGTGATGTAAATCATTATATCTATAGAGAGTAATGCTCTAAGATAACTTATCAATTTCAATACAAGAGTAAACAGATCAAACCATAAACTACCAACTTATAACTTCAAGGAAATTAACTCATTCAAACAACAAAACTCAATATCAAGCAAGATCACAATCCAATCTTAACCAAAAGTTCTAACTACAATTACATCAACTGAATGCACTGTAGTGATAACAAAGCTCTTTTGGCTGAATCTAGGCTTCTACATAAAAGGAATACATCTGATATAATCAATAAAACTCTAGCATTCAATTAACAAGAAATGATTCTTAATCAACTCAATCCACGATATTAAATAAATGAAATAATCAACAGGAATAAGAACCAATGCAATGAACATACAAACTCAACACTAGTGAAAGTAAATCAATCATAAAACTATAAAATAGAGTAATTAAACTACGGAAAGGTAAACTATAAAACAAAGAACAATAGTGAAATTCACTAGTGACCGGGCCCAAGCCGCCAGTGATTACTGCTTGATTACTTCAGAATATTGTAAATGAACAGCAACATGAATTATATATTATTCATCAAATCGAAATTTCATTACAGCACAAAGTATTTCAGAATAATGCTTTGTATATTAAAATTACAACTGAAGTAAACGGTGAAAAATTTCTCCCCCTCTTCCTTTGATCTTTGTTTTCATTTAAAGACACAGAGAGCAAAGGGAAGTTACAACAAAGGTGATTACAAAATGATTTCCATTAAAACTTTGGAATATACAAAACAAATTGATTAGCAAGCTCATATCTGAAAGACCTTTCCATCAACATTCAGCAGGAACAAGTCGAATTTGGTATTCCAACTGGAAGAATTTGGAAAATGGCTGCAACAAAAAATTTGAGAAAATCATCTTCGAAAAACCTTCCATTTCTCTTAATACAGACCGAATTTTGGAAAACCGCTCATTGCAAAACTAAGTCGGTCCATTCTGGACAGAACTCATGTTTCAGATTTTCTAGATTCTCCTTCATTTGTCTAAAACATCCAATGAAAAACCGTCACTTCTTATTCCAGCAAATTTCTGAGTTGGAATATTTAATTGTGAGTTGGAGATCAAATTTGCAATCTGGAAAAGATCTTGGAGGCTAAAACCATGAGTGATGTTACAACAAATCCATTAATAAACCATCATTGGTAAAATCATGCATAATAATCATCAATTTATTAAAAATAAAGGAGAAAAATAGTATTTATCCATAAGAGCATAAATAATTATAAAATGGAATTGTATGATAAATTATGATAAATGACGTGATAAAGAATGGTAGAAATGGGTGAAATAGGCATCAAAAAGTGATAATAATAATGACAAATTAGTGGCCCAACACCCACCTCTTCTCTACTTCTCATTGCTTCCTATTTCTTTTTGATGCCATAACTTCTCTTAGAATGATTGGATCAGCTTTGAACTATTGTCTTTGCTCCTATCCTGGGTTGTGGGCAACCTTCTCTTGTACTTGATGCTCACAAGGTGTGCTCTTATGGTTGCTTTGCTTCCTGGGTGACCCTTTGTTTTGGAACTGCACTGGAAGGGATTGCTTCATTTTCTGGTGCATGTGACTAAGAAGCATTAGAAAATTTCTTGATCTTTTCCTCTTCTAGCCTAGCATAGGTCACATACAGCCAGACAAAGTGAAACTTGGTACAATGTCTCTTGCAAACTCCTCAAAGATTGTATCTATGAAAATATATATTGTTGAACCTAAGGCTCTCAAATTCCTATATTTCAGCGTCTACAATCTTCAAGTTCTTGATTCATAGCATGTCGCTTGCAAAGGAAAGGAAGGCCAAGTTGTCTTCTTATTTCTTTGCAACAATGAAGATAGACCTATGCGAGATGATAGGCAACCTCTTGCATGACAACTTTATCCATGGCATACCTTGGCAAAAGATGAGATTATTTCTGATCACCAAACAGTCTGAGATATGTTCCATCTGGTGAGGCAAATCAGTCTGGTACTTCCACCACTAATTTCATTGCCTTGTGAGACATGCAAGGGGCCTCTTCTTTAAATACCATCTGGTATAAGACCTTGAAGAAATGCTCTACTAGTTTGTCAAAGACTCCTTGGTAGTTTCATTCTACTAGTATCTTACAATAAATGTGGATAGGAGGCTCTTTAGGTGTCCATTTCCACTCTAAACCAGGGAATTCATTTCGAGACAATACATCGTCTAGCGGGTAGGAAGAAATGTAGAATTGTTGTTGCTTTCCTTGTGGTGTGTTCGCTGCCTTGTTCAAGTTGATTTGTAACTACTAAGATTAGATGAGACCATTTGAATATCTTCCCTTCTAAAATAATCTTATATAGCATGAAGACCCATCCTTCTAGGAAGGACTCACAATTCTTGTGTCCATAGACTCAACAAAACAAAAATATCAAGTACTGAAACATTGTTTATAGTGACTTGGTCTTGTAGGTATTGTTAGGTGTTTGGAAAAGTTTTGATTGTTCTTTCCACCATGACTTAACCACTTCTTTAGTATTTAGGTGGCCTAAAATTGCATAAAAATTGTGAATCCATATGTTGCTTAGGCTTAGGTATATTGTAGATCAAGTGGATGTCGTGAGGTGAGTAGGAGGCAAGTTGTTGCCCACTATCATTGTTTAATGACATACCAAGCCCTGCAAAATCCATCTAATAACATCTTCACATGGTAAAACTAGGAATCTGCAAACAACCCTATGGAACCTTGATCATTGGATGTTGATGTATACCTGTGTATCCTCAAGATCTTCCTTAAATTTTGTGGCAATGAATGCATCCTTGATGGTATGCCAAGTGACAGTGGAACCCTTTTGAATGTAACATTGTGTATCTGACATAATAGGAACAAATATTGAGGGACTATCAATGATTTCCTCGGTGCTGCTTTTGGTGGCCTCCTTTGATGTTGTCTTCTTTAGAGGCATGGTGTTATCTAATGATGAAAGAGTAATGTGCTCAGGACCTGCAATACTTGTTGCAAGGATGCACTCATGGTGATAACAAATTAGCTTAAACTATCAGTTCAATAATCAACTTTAAAGTAGAAAAATAGTCACTGAGGGAAAATATTATGTAATGTTGAGTTGCAAATAGGCACACTAGGCTCTGGAATTTCATAATGCATAATGAGAAAGATTACGCAGTTCTAGTTGACAGGAGACTAGCTTGTGGTCTAGAATCGCGTAATGCATAGTCTAAGCTAGTAGAGAGAGAAGGATTTTGCAGTGTGCAAATTTACTGGCCAAGTAGGGCCACTACTAGAAGTGATTGTGCAATGCACAGTTGGAGGATGCTAGTAACTTCTCATTGTGTAGCTATAGCTAGAAACAAGAGGGTCTTGCTACTTGTGATTGCGCAATGCGCAGTTAGATAAGCCAGCAAGCCCCAAGGATTGCACAATTCAACTTGGGATAGAGGAAAACTTCAAATCTGGGATTGAGGAAAGAAGGGGTGTATATCAGTATTTAATTTAGTTATATCAATCATTAACATCGACCAGATAAGATAATACAAAAGGGAGAACATGCGTGCGCAAATAAACCCAACAACATTAATTGTTGCTAGGCGAAAAGACAAGAAAGTGATGTGGCACTTGTAAAAGTAACTCAAAATACTGAAATGACACTTGTATGAGATAATAATAATAAAAATCTTAGCTAATAAAATTAGAAATGGGAAAATGATACTTGCAAACATAAAAAGTGACAAAAGTGACAAAAAAACAGCAAAAAGAGACATTGAGAAACCTACCCAAAAAAATGTTGTAAATCGAATCTAAATCTCCTTGAACTCATGAAAATAGATAGAGCTCCAATGTCATGTTAAAATGAGCTCTACAAACCTCTATAATATATATTTACTCTCACGGGATTAGGGTTAGGGTCTCTAACGTGCATGCCTAAAATCAAGGAGAAGGCGACACTTGTATTCAGATCTGAAATAGAAACTTGTGTCACACTGTCATAGTGGAATGCACATTCCCTACCTCTAGGGATGCACACTTGGCCAAATGATGTGATTTTGCAGCCCACTAAAAGAAAAGACTGTGTAATTCCCACTAATAAGGGATTGCACAATTCACTGGCATAGTGAATTGCACAATTTTGGCTCATAGAGAAGGATTGTGCAATTTTCTTTCTCAATGACTACTTATCTCACAAGATTGCATAGTTCAGTGCTTCAAGGAGTTGTGTAGTGTCCAGTGTCATAGGATTTCACAATTATTAGGAAAAAGACAAGCAATCAGTGCTAGATCAGGGCAAGACTTAGCTTGTTTTGGAGAGAGAAATGCATGTCATCAAAAATTGTATAACTATTGTCGACGAGACCTAGTTGTCGTGATAACATAGTTAAGACAACACACAAACAATACATGAAAATACAATTGTATTACTAAGAAATCAAGAGGAATATTTGACAACCATGAAAAGGCCAATTCTTGTAGACAAAGATATGCTCCAAAATGAAAGTGGAGGAGAAATTTTGGATGGGGGTTGTAGCAGCTACAACACTTGGTGACACACTGGCAGAATTCCAGCTTCTCTGTATGGGTCTAACTTAAAATACTAAGTCTAGATTTTAAAGAAGTATTATATCATCCCATCAAACACCATAGTTTCCTTACTTAGCTTGATTTAAATATAAATTTTTCTTCATTCTCTTCATCGGCCAAACACTTACATAAGCAAGTCAATTTCGGTTTTTGATTAAATATTAAGAGTATATAGATATGCGAGTGAAAATATGTTAGAGTCTTAGTTTTCATCTATGGTGTTGTTCTGCTACCAGTGAGCCAATTTAGCACCCTAGCGGAGTCACTACAGGAACATAAACATTGCTTCGCTGCCATCAAGACTTTTCAGTACCCCGACAAAGTTGCTTACTTCACCTCTCTGTGCATGAATCCTTTCTATTGTTTCACCCTTTATTTATTTATTTATTTGAAAAATGTGCTTAGGAAAATATTATTTCATTGGGGCGGAAGAGGGATTTTGAATTATTGAGAGCAAGAGAGGTTGTTCTTTCAGACACAGGTTTTATATACCACTGAAAAACAGTTTGATCACTATATATTTTCCTCCTCTCTCTTTTCTGCTCTACTGAGTTGACAGGTTGAAACCAATCAAATATAAAAGGTTGATTAAAGAATAATATTCTATTTATAGATTCGTGCATCATAGATCTACTAAAGTTTTCTTTGAGAAAGAACACATTTTTTGTCTAAGCATCATGGACTGAAAGACACAGGGCCCATGGAAAGAAGGGAATAGATAGTTAACCGAGCATTAATAGTCGTAAAATGTCCTTTCAAACTTTTCCATGCTTGTTCAGAACCAAAACACCACTTTCATGCAAATCTTATTAACAAATAAAAGTGTGAGTTGAAAGGGAAAACAAAAGAACAACAAACCAATTAAAACAAACTACACTAACATAAACCTTCTCCTAACAAAGGAGAAGTCAGGCTCACATGAAATGATACTTCCAATCTAACCAACAAAGTGATTCTCGACCTATACTAGCGAGGGAATAAGCAAAATTAAGATCGTCAAATAAAACATGAGGAAAGAAATATAAATCGCGACATGATATGAAACTTGAAGGCACAAAACACCAGCTGAAAAGTATGAAAAGAAGGCATGTACTAAAAATTCCATTACTGTGTTATAATGCACATTTCAATAACCTTTCATATCAGGAAATCCATTCCAACTTTGAATCCTTGCAAAAAAAAAAAGAAGGCAAAAGCTTATTCCTAGCCATCAGGCTTTCCAAATAAGATTCCTCCAACCATTCAGTAATGTGATCGTGATAACTTGATGAAGGATGTTGAAACTGAAAGATAGATTCATTTTCAATATGTGGAGTCAATTCATGAAGATTTTCCTGTGAGAAAGTATCAATCTGATCATTTTTGGAATGCTCATCAAGATCTCGAGATCCTAACATAAACATTAGCAAAGGATGAAGTGCCTTGACTTCTTAAAAAGATTCCAAAGGATGAAAAGGTAAATAATAAAAAACCTGTGAATTCGAAAAATTGATAGTTACATACATATGGTCATCGCTAGATGAATCGAGGAATACATTAATAAATCCATGATCAAGATTATATTTTTCATTCAAGTCAAGGGAGTATATTTCATAAATCTGAAAAGGGGGTGATTGAAAACATGAAGTTGCATCCTTTGCTTCTTCACTCACAAGATGAAGAATGAGAAAGACTATGAATAGTAGGTTGTTCCTTATCTTCTTTCACTCTGAAATCAGTATCCCACCACTCCTTATTACAGTCAAAATCACTATCATTAGGATCTAAACCATCCATAGATGTGTAGGCATGGCAGATTCATTAAATATATTCAGAAACTGAGTAAATGATGAGGGAGAAAAGGAAATTTCAGACAAGGAATCATATTTAATAAAAAATCCTTGTTCATAATTGGAAGGCAACACATAATCATCATTATGGATATCTTGAATCTCTTGATCTCCATCAACACCATTTTGAACTTGGTCCTCTTGAGATTCTTCAGAGGCTAATGTAACAGGTTGGTCTGATGAATCATAATAAAGAGGATTAGATAGTATGGTTGGTGAGGTGTAAGAGACATATTTAGAAGAAGTAATGTCAATGATCAAATTAGATTCAAGATAAAAGTGTGAATCCAAGATTTGATTATGAGGGGAAGGAGGACAGGGAATTGGATTATCAATCTGATCCTGAAGTTTCCCAGCCTTAACCTTAACACATGGAGCTACTTTGTTTGATGAAGAAACAAAAGAAGATGAAGAGTCACAAGAAAGATCAAGGTCTTCCTATGAAACTTTGAGGGCTCCATGACCAAGGACAATTGTGAGACTTGAAATAGATTTAGGTTCATGTGGATTCAAGGAGAGTTTAAAAAGATACTGAAATTTCACTTTCATAAAATTCCAATCTATGTCATCATCTAAAAACTCATAACATAAGTGAAGAAAACAATCATGAAAATATTCAATAGATTCATCAGATCTCATTCTAAGGTGAATAATCATTTTGTAAACATTTCAATAATCATACATGTCAAAGGCTTGGTGAAGCTCCATGACAAGTTGTTGGAAAGAGTGGATAAAATCAATTGGCAATGTATAACACCATTGTTTAACACGCCCTTCGAATGTGAGAATGAACAACCTACAATTAGAGTCCTTGCAATTAATTTCATAAGAGTTTAAAATTTCAATAAAATGGAGGGTGTGCTCAAGAATGGTTGTTTCATCCTCGCAATCAAATTTCAGATTTGACAAGTCATGAATTATCTGTGCAAGAAATTTCAGAATTATAACTTTAGAAAAACTTGTCGTGGTTATGATGTGGGAAGACGCCATTCAAGATGAAAAGTTGAAATTAGACTTCATGGGATCAGCTTGTCATTTGTCCCTCCTTCTAGCACCAAAATCTTGTTGACAATGTTGGTAACCGAAAATAGGGAAGGGGGTCTCCTTGATTTGAATTCCCAATTAGACCCCACAACATTTGGAGTAGGAGCCCCAACCGGAATATGATCAGTTGCCAAATTGGTGGTCTCAAAGATATGTATTAGATGCAATGAACACATAATATGACATATTCATGGCTTTGGTGATAACAAGTGTATGAAATTTGTGAGATATAAAATGTAATGTATGAAAGGTTCAATCACATCAAAGGGAAATAAGTGAGCCCCTTGGAAGAAAGTAAAGCATTGTCTTAGAATAAACACATGAGCAATACAAAAGAATCGTTAGTTAACCTACAAATTAGTTCATGAGACAACAATGATTGCGATAACATTCAACATGAATTCAACAAGATACATACTAAAGGAAATGAATTAGTTCATTAACATTAGCATAAATGAAACAATATACATCACAAATATAAAAGAATAGTCTTACTACATTCACGACATATGCATGAAGGCATGCCAGCTCTGAGAGCTTCTTATTTATATGTGAAATTTCTAAGCATACAATTATATTGATCTAAGACTAGCCCCAATAGTGGTACATGAAGGCAACACTTGCTTCTCCAAAGAATGATATTCTTACTATGTTAGACTAGAGAATCCAAGGCTCCAAATCTTGGATTCCAAGCCCTTTGCCTGAGTTATGAGGGTTTATTTATAACAAATGAGATGACTCTTCATCTCCCTTGGCGACCTTTGAACTTCTCTCATGACTCTTGGACTTATTTTTTATTTATACTAACTAATGACTTTTCACATTCCAGATTTAACTCTTTGACTTCCACTTACATTTAAATTTTATTATATTCCAAATACAATAATACAAAACTCCATGTAGGACGAAATTGGCTAGAGCCTAATAAGACAAACTGAATACATTAAGCTTGAGTTTGAGGAAACTCTAGCTCAACAACTTAAACTTGTAACTCTGTAGTGACATATTGATGCCAAGCTTTGTATTGTTCAATTAACTCCTCAAACTTTTTCAGAAGGTTAGGCTGATATTTGACTCTGGCCTCCATAACATCTTGATAAATCGTTTTGGAGCCTATCTGTAGCCATTCTGCAACAAGAATAGCTTCATATTAGCCTTAGTAGGTCCAACTATACACCTCTGCATATTTTTTCTATTGATCATCAAGTCCTCCTTGGTTGTCACCTACTTTAAACTGTCCAAAGACTCTTCAATTTCCTACTTGATGATGTTCCTACCCTTTTCTTTTTCAAATGGTCCAATTGAAGAGATATTGTGTGTTCTAACCAAATAATCCAAATTATTGTACAATCGTGCATAGGCATCTATTATGTTGGACACAAAATTTTTGAGTTGTTTGTTACTCTAAACGAGAATTATGTCCACTTCTACTTCTTGTCTTGTCTTTATAGCCAACTCCACAGATGCATCCCTGTACTTACCACACCATTCCTAGATCACACTCATGGTTGCATGGATTACTCCTTTTACATTTTCTTGCAATATCTTTTGCATATAATGTAGGGGAACCACTTCCTTATGCAAGGCCATCATCTCCTCATAAAGTGACCTCATTGTGCTTGCCAATGCCTGGATTTTACCATATACAGTTTCTTGAAGCTCTTTCAAGCAAGAAACTGTGGAAGATGATGGTTGGATCTTAGCTTAGAGATGTTCTACTTGTTGTCTTGCAACATCCATATATTTGGCCATTTTTTTGTTCTCTGTCATCAAGAAATATGTATTGGGTTTTGTAGCTCCTACAAAGGCCAAGTTTGTTGCAGAAATTGTATGTCGATTCCTCTTCGTGTCGGTTGTTATCACTTCTCCAGATCTCCAAGGATGAGGAAGAGTCTAGCTGAGATAACCACAAACCAATCTTTTAACTTGGTAGCTAGCCCTACCAAGACGGAGAGGGCTCTCTCCAAAGGATCACAGCCAAGAGGGTTGGATGGATTAGGGTTTTAGGCTAGATATAGTAGTTCAGGGGGTTTCTTTGATTTGATTTGATTGGGGTAGTCACTAGATGAATGAACTAAGTCAAAGAGTGAACTAGGTCAGGGCAAACGAGAATCAGAATTACAGACATCTAATGGGGCAAGGTAGGCAAGTTAATTTAACACTTTGTAGTATAGTGATGAAGTGATTTAGAATGGTGAGGTGTTAAAAAGAGCATGAAAACCATGAATTCTTTTTAAACTGAAGAAATGAAACAATTTATGATGGTTTTCCCAAAACAAAGCATAGAAGATTAATTATGCTTATCACACCTTAAAACTCAAATGTATTTGAATTGAAATGGATCATGAAAGGTACAAAACATTCATACATATGTAATTGAAGAGGAAACAATGTCAAAATACCATGCCACGGGAATCCCACCAAAATAGCCACAACTCATCCAATATATTTCATGCCAAAGTCTGAAACACTAGTACAACATCCAAGAGAGTCCAACCTATATAATGACTAAAAAATTACATGATAAAGGCCGCAAAACAACTCATCCTAGCCTCAGGGGCCAAATCCATGAGAGGAGTAGTAGTTACAACAAAAACTAAACTAATAGCTAGAGTGCAGGGTGGTCAACATGACTCATCCCTAACTTAAGAAAACAGATTCATTACAAACCATGGAGGCCATTTACCTAATGTATTTACCCTAGGTAATATTAAAAATATAATAGTTACATCAACCACATCAATTACATCAGTAAAACATTAATTTCCCATAGGTAAAAATCAAATTTGGAGAGAAACAATGAAAAACTGGGCCAACTATCAAATGCACAGCGCCATCTTCAAGCTGACTTTCACCTGCCTTACTGATGCCCAAATTTAGCCCATGATAGCTCATTGGAAATCTTATACTGTATAGATTCCAAAACTTCCCTTAGTTTTTAAAATGGGCTTTATTTGACCCCTAAAAATCCCATTCTCCCAAGACAACTCAAACGCACAACCCCTGGTCCAGAAATGACGCAGAAACATGATTTTTATGTTGTTTTTTGCCTTTTTCACCTACCAGTTTTTCTTTCCAGGGATAGAAACATGGTTTTCCTAGATTTCTTGGTCCTTCTAAATCCACTAGTGTTTTCCATTCCTCCAAAAAATCCCTCCAAAAAGTGCACAATGCCTAGGGCGCTAAGCTTTTGACCAAATTGCTGATATGAAATTGCTTGAAAAAAGATAGGAGAGGTAATTTTACCAAAAATGAGAAAACAGTCTTCAAAACTTGCCAAGAATCTAAGATTTGATGTTTCTAGGCATGTAGTGAAGCCTATGCAAGTATATCAATCTTCTTCTTATCCCCTTGGTGAATTAGGGCTTCAATTCTTGCCTTAGCATCCTTGAGCTTTGCCCTAGCCATTTGATTTCTTTGGCAATAATATTTTGCCATCTTTCGCTAAATGTTAGTGTCCCTTTTGGCCTTGTCTAGGAGGTTTTCAAGGTGGTTTTTCACCTTCTCAAGCCAATGCTCCCGATTCTCATTGACCATTTTGGAAAATTGTCCATTTAAGGTGAGCTCATTAGCTAGTTCAGCCTCTCTTTGTTTTTCTAGCTCCAGTGCTCTTTTTAGGCCTCTAGTCCTTGGCCTTATTCTTGACACCTGTTCCTCCATTTGGTCACTATATTCACCATATGATTCATCAAGTAAAGCTTTAGCTTTTTCAACCTCCCTCTTTGCCTTGATGAGCTGAATCTCCATGAGCTCATGTTTGGTCTCAAACTTCTTGTTCTCTTGCTCATAGTATGAAATGATGTATTTTTCCCTCTGCAAGTTGACGTGGAGCTCCCCTATGGTGCATCCTTTTATTTGATGACAATTCTTTTGTTTTCATTGCCATCATGCTCACTTAGGTCAACTAAGTGAAAATTCTTGTCCTGTCTCACGGAGGTCCTCCTCCTGCTAGATCTTTGTCTTTGTCATATTCTCTTTGCCTTTATGTACCTGCTTTGCTAATGAAGAAGGAAAGTCCCCTCCCACAATCTGTGGGGAAAACACTTGCGTAGGTCCCCTCTGATAAGTATGAGGAAATTCCTAATTCAACCTCTTTAGGTTTGTTGACCTGAACCTGTTCAATGTGCTCTTTCTCTCTGAATTCATCTCTGTTAGGTGAATGAATATGCTCATGGAATGGTGATGATGGAGGTGATGGTGTGTTGACTCATCCAATGAGGATGAATGCTCAATGGGTTGAGATAGAGGAATGGAGGTGGAAGGATGAGATGATGAAGGGATGTTTTGAACATTCTGAGCAGATGCAAGAGTGAATATGGGATTAGCTATGAAGGTGCTCCAAGAAATGTTGAGTTCCTTAAGATGATAAAGTACTATGATTTTAATGAGGGAATGATGAAATAGGCTCTTCATTTGATCTTTATACTTCCTCTTTTGGGAAATGTAGGCCATCTTCTCAACACTGTGGAAAAGATAGTAATGTATATTGAGCATTTTTACCCTAGTGAAACGCGTTAAAATTCAGATATGATAAGAATAGACTCTGGAGAATTTCTTCACATGAAAAATATTTCATAATAATCTTCATCATTAGGGAATATCTATCAAGGAGTTGTGAAAAAGGAAAATAACCCCTTCTTTCATTTTTGTACCTTGGTTTCATGTAAGGCTCATAATAATGCCTCTCCAAATCACTTTGTTTAAACCATTTCTCCCCGATGTCTGGGATCCTAGTGGTAGCTAATATAATGGAAATAGATAGAGTAAATGTGACACTTGCTAGAGTGACATGGTTGTCTTGGAGTTTTGATATGAAGAGCCTAGTAAACTCAGGATGGTGTTGGACTACCTGAACTTACTCACATAAATCATAATAGCCTAGCCATTTGAAGGATGTCATAGTCATAGGGGATGCTAAGAGGTCCCTAAGATTTGTGGGCTCAAATCTATGTATCTGGCCTCCTTTGTGAGCTTTATTAACCTCTGTTTCTTCTCTATCAGTTTCTTCTTCTACATTGTGTGGTTTGTATTCCTCATCTGCCATGGTGTTTAATATCAAACCCTAGGGAGGTATGGGGTTGTGGGAATGTAGTTTTTAGGAAATATGGTGTATGGGGAAGGGTAAATATGAAGATGATGGGTGAAGGGATATATGTATTGGAGGGGGATATAGGGTAGTAGTATGATAGCTTGGGGATGGGGGAATTTGTTTGCAATATAGGGGGTTTTGGGATCTTAGGTAGTTATATCACCTAGGACTTAGGGTTTTGGGACAAAGGGTTAGAGGGTATCTAGGATAAAATGGTTTAGGGAAAGGGAAGGAAGGTGTAGGGGAGTGTATGAAAGGGATTGAGAGTGCAAGGAAGTTCTTGGGGGTAGATCTAGGGTTCAGATATAAACTTAAATCAAATATTCAATTAAATATTTCAAACACTTAGGGAGTGACTTGAGGAGGAATAAAAACACCTTCCAAGCAGCTACTTACTTGTTTTGAGGTTGAATGGACCTTGGAGGAGCTGAGGACATTACTGGAGCCTTCCTGGACAAACGTGTAATGCCAATGCAGATGTGCAATGCCTCAAGCAAGCGCGCAATGCCTTAATGAAACACACAGTGCCTTAAGGAAATGCGCAATGCTAGGAAAATGTGCAATGCGAGAAGGAAACGCGCAACGCCGACTTTGTTTTGCTGATTTTCACCTTGAACTATGGAAAGAGTCTCTTGGGGTTTACTCAATCAGTGATAGGAGGCAAATGAGGTTGCGTTTGAAGCTAAGAAGTCCTTTATAGTTGAGTGAATTTGATCTTTACGATAAAAAACCCACTTTCTAATGTTACATTTCACCTTTTTGACCTCTTTGCTAATTTGCTTTCTGATTTTTTCCTTTGCAGGTGGATGACGCTGAGGTTTTGGCAATCTTCACTTTTGACTTTTTCTTGGATGATATTGGCAACAGAGTTTGAGTAAACAGCTAGGAATAGTGACTTATTACATATGATAAACATAAAATTACATAAATAAATAAAAAATATTACATCTCTCTTTTTGAAATAAAATTACAATCTAAAACAAAACTTTCACTTTTGGAATGAAAATTAGAGATCTAGCAACCATAGCTACATGTTGCAAATCCTATTTTGAATGAAAAATTATATTACTTCTTTCACTCTCATGCTTTTGCTGGCATTATGCAGTAAAATGGTATTTTATTGGACCTTGAAAAAATGAAACCTAGAGACCTAATGAAAACCTTGAGTGAGGAGACTTCATGTAGACTTGACTGACATAAGACATGATGAAATGAGGTTTTAAAATGAATGTATGCTCGGTAAGACACAGGAAGGTGGGCCAAAAAATATTGATTTTTTGAGGGAGAGTGGGATTTTGACTTGGGCTACCATCAATGAGTAAATTTTTGAATGAGGACCTAGGTGGAATGACAAAAATTTATGAGCGAGACCCTAATATGATATGAAAAGAGGATTTTTTTATCCCTGATGGCAATATGCAAATACTAACTCTAACAATGGCCTTATTTGGGGATGACAACTCCTTGGATGTGTCAAGAACACTGTAGACCAAGTTCCTAACCATATGGGCCAATACGATCAAAAACTCAAACTGGAATGCATGAGTAAACGCTGACAACTCAAATAACTCAAACTGACTCAAAATTGACTTACATAACTAAGGACTAAATACTAAAAATGGCAGAAAATCAGTGAATCTCCATGGCCTTCACTTCAGACTCTGAACTCCAGTGATCTTCCACTTCACACTTGTAGAAAATTAAAATGTTTGTACAATGAAACTAGGACAATTTAGAAAAGATAATGCTTCAAGAGCCTACGATTGACTAGTCCTCCTAAGCATGGTTCTCCATTCATCTCATCCAACAAGAAAGCATTTTGTCCTTGGAAAGTTGAAATCTGATAAGGGCCTTTCCATAGGTTTTCAAATTTATCATGCTTACCCTTGTCTTTGTTTTTGGCATCCCAACGAAGCACAACATCTCCAATTTTGAAGTCATCTTCCTTTGTTTTCCGGTCATAGATTCTCTTTATCCTCTCATGAAGCTTAGAGGTGTTCTGAAATACCTCATCCCATGTCTATTGTAGGTGAATCATTTTATTGATTTGGTGTTGAATATCATTCTCTTCACTTCCCGCTTCTTGTAACAATTTCATGACCGGTACTGCTAATGATGAAGGAAAAATAATATCTACTCCATACAGAATCTGAAAAGGAGAAAGCCCAAGAGATTTCTTACTACTCACCCGATCTACACATAATGCATTGATTAGCTTTTTGTGCCAATTCTTTTTGTTTGCCTCCAAACTTTTCTTGATGATGTTGATTAAGGATTTATTAGAGGACTCCGCCAAACCATTTCCTTGTGGATAGTATGATGTAGAATGTCCCAACTTAATGTTGTATTTGTCACAAAACTCAGTCATCTTCTTGGACTTGAATGCTTTCACGTTTTCTGTGATAATCTTATTAGGACAACCAAAAACAAGACAAAATATTAGTTTTTAAAAACTAAATGATAACTGAATCTGTTGCTTGCTTGGTTGGGATCACTTCGATCCACTTAGTAAAGTAGTATGTTGATGTCAATATCCACTTGTATTGTGCAGATGATGATGGATTGATCTCACCTATGAAATCTAGGCCCCATTGTTGAAAAGGTGCACTAACTGATATAGGTTGTAGAGGCAAAGGAAGAAGCTTTCTTTTACCTTTGAAAACTTGACATTCGTCACAACTCATCACTGCTTTGTAGATATCTACAAAAAATGTAGGCCAATAGTAACCCACTCTCAGTACTTTGTTGGTCATTGTCTTCCAGTACAAGTGGCCCCCACAATCCCCTTTGTGGAAGTCATTTATTACCTCTTTAGACTCATCTTCAGTCAAACAGTTTAGCAACACACCTCCGGGATCTTTCCAATAAAGTGTGTTGTCCATGATACAATATTTGGAAGCCTTCAACTTCAATGACCTGCTCTTAGCCTTCGACATGCCTGGAGGGGGATTTAGATGTTGAAGCACATAAATAATATCATAATATCGTGGATAAGGTAGAAATATTTCAGATACCTGAATGAGATCCACTTCTTCTTGATTGTTGGACAATGTTGCTACAAGGTTGATGTTTAGAGCATCAAGGTTTGACTCGGCCATGAGTTTGGCTAAGCCTTGACCCTTGATCAACTTGGTAGGCTTGATATCAAGATCATATTCTAATAATGTTGCTATCCATCTACCTCTTCCACTTTCTGGGTCATTTTACGCAAGAACTTCTTTTACCACTGCATTAGGCACATAAGCTAGAATATGGGAATGTAAAATGTAAACTCTTAAATCCTTGATCACCATTACCAAAGCCAAGGCCTATTTATCAATGATGTTGTACTTGAGGGCTGCATCCCTAATATTTCGACTAAAAAATGCTATTGGCAGCTTGGTTTTATCCCTTTTTTGCATTAGTACTGCTGCCATGGTATCCTTAGAAGCAAATAAAAATGTAATAAAATCATCGAAGTAATCCAGATTGATTAAAACAGGGGCAGTGGTTAAGCAAATCTTTACTGCATGAAAGGACTTGCAGGCTTCTTTGGACCACTTCACCTCATTATCCTTTTTCAACATATTAGTCATTTCTCTAAGATGTTTAGCCAAATTAGGAATAAATCTATGTAATAAAATCATCTTACCATTGAATGCTTGGATTTCTTTCTTGCTGTGAGGGAAGTCAATTTGCTTAATGGCTTCTACTCGTGAAGGGTCAATCTGGATGTCATCCTTCGAAATGATGCGATCGAGAATTTTTCCTTCCTCCATAGCAAACAAACTTTTCTTTGGATTGAGAGAGATTCTGAATTTTCTACATTTCTAAAAAATGACTCTTAAAGGATACAAGTGTTCATCATCTGAAAGCGAAAATACAATTACATCATCTAAGTATACAACTAAGAAAACATATTTTTCATCTGAAAAGTCTATGTCCATGGCACACTGAAAAGTGGCCCCTGCATTTTTTAGACCAAATGGCATTTTTTGCATATTTGAATGTACCCCAAGGTGTGGTGAATGTTTTCTTGTCCTGATCATCTTCATGCACTAAAACTTTATTGTAACTGGAGTAGCCATCCAAAAGTGACAGCCGGGAAGCACCCACAACTCTCTGAAGGATATGGTCCATTTTCGTAAGCAGATAATTATCTTTCAGAGATACTTTGTTCAAGTTTCTGAAGTCTACGAGAGCCTAATCTCTCCAGTCTTCTTTCTCGTCGAGACTAGTTTTGATATCCAATCAAAAAATCTGATAGGAACAATGATGCCTAGATTGTAAAGTATGTTAACTTCTTTCTCTATGGATGGCAACAACCTTGGGTTAATCCTTCTTAGCTTTTGTCTGAAGGGCTTTTGATTGGGCTTAATCGAGATGGTATGTTGAATTATTTCTTGTCATACTCTTTTAAATCTACATAATCCCAAGCGAAAACATCAAAAAATTTAGACAATCGATGAATGTATTTCTCTTTTACCTTGGGAGACAATGTTTTGGACAACTTGATCATTTTTGGTTTGTCTGTTGTTCCAATGTTCACGTCTTCAACACCTTTCTCAGTAGGTACTAATGTAGGCTTCCTCACTACATTATCTTGATCAAACAGGTCTTCCAAAGGTACAAGACCTTTCGGAATATTTTTGTCCTTCAGTTGCAATATATCAACTTGGGTTGCCTCAATGACTTGATCATCCTCGTCGTAAACTTCATCCATAAAATTGTTTTCAAACTCTCCTTCACTCTGAAGAAAGTTATTCACCTGTTTTTCATCCTTGAACACTTGCCAATATCACAAGTTGTCAAGAACAGAGGGTTGATGCTTCACATGAATATCAAATTTCTTATTTGAAAAAATGGGGATTTTGAAATTTCTTGCAGTTGTAGCTAATCAATCCACCATAAGATTCTGACTCCTTGGTACAACTAAAAGTGTATATTCAAGAAACATCCCAAGAATATCTAAAACCTCATTTATATATTGTTTCATTTGTGGATGATGAGCTTGATATTCTCCTTTGACTTGCTTGATCATAATTTCTGAATCACCGTATGCTGAAATTTTGGGTGAACCTAACCTTTCCAAGATCTTTAAACCTGTGATCAGCACTTCATACTCTACCTCATTGTTAGTGCAATCAAAAGCTAACTTGTATGAGCATAATCTAACATTCTAAGGGAGCTTACCTTGTTGATGATGTGGACTTCGAATCCAAATACCAATACCTGATCCATATTTCCCAAGAGCACCATCAAATTCCATGGTCCAAAGGCCATGTTCCTCTTCCAAGGGTTGTACATCTTAGTTCTGTTTTGGGTCATTTTTTTGAACTTTCTCTTGAAAGTGTTCTGAATTTTCCATTGCCTTCTTTGGTGGTTGTTATGAGCCTTTCTTGTCCAATGGCTATTCTAATGAACTTGGCAACTTTTCTTTTTCCTGATTTGGAAATGTCTTTATACAATTGAAAATCTCTGGTACATCTTTAATTTCCATAAGCTGACTATCTACATCATTTTGTCCACTATCATTATATAAAATAAATGACTCCAAATCTGTATGTACAACATTTATAGGATGATTATTGGGTTTCTCCTTGCTAGTTATTGGGAATTTCATTTTGGTTTCTCAGTACAACTTCCTCAATTTCCTAAAAACCAGGGTGGTGGCATAGGATAAGTCTAACTGCAGTGTGCCTCTTAGTTTCACTCCCCAGGACCTTGATAATAACATCCCAAACCATGGTGGTATGTAAACTACCACCACATCCATTAAAACATTCTTTGTTGGGATTTGGTCTAGGGATACTACCAAATCCTTGATTAGACTTAGACAATGAACCTTACCAGAATCAAAGGAGTACAAGTCATGATACTCCCAAGTTATATCTATACCCAACCTTTTCATGATGGCCTTGGGCATTAAATTATGGGAGGCTCCGGAGTCAAGAATGGAGTTATGAAGAATGAACGGATGGATTCTTAAACTCAGGTAAGATGGAGGAACATCATTATCTCCTGACTAACCATCTATGGCTGGACCAAAAATAAATTCAGGTTGTCATCTTCAATATTAACCATATCAGACATAGGATCAACTTTTAGCATTTTAACCATAGAACGAGAGATCATTGATAGATTTATGAACTGAGGAGACGACACTGCGAGGGAAAGCGCAGAATGAGGGTTTCGACCAACAGGGGATTATTGTTGGTAGCCATGGAGAGGTGAGGAGGGGGGAGTTCTACTCCTTCCTATAGCCATGTAGTGGAAAACAAAAGCAAGGAAGTGGGTTCGAATCACTTCAAAAAACCAATGGAGGCAAAAACAGAGAGGCTCAGCACAGAAAAGTCGGAAAACATCAATTCTCGTGAGCAGGAAGAGAATCATGAGGAAGTTAGAGGAGAGAAGAGAACAAAAGGCAGCAGTCAGAGAGTTCAACACAAGAGTGTGACAGGACTCTGCAAACACAGGTCAGCCATTAAACCCCGGGTCGTTTTAAACAATCCGGCACTACAGGAGCACAGGGATCACATGGCAGCATACACAGTTATATGTAAATTTTTGGGGATATGGCCAATGGAGAAGGCTTTGTAGGTCTGGATAAGAAACCAATGGAAACTTAAGGAGGAAATTACCCTCCACCTTGGGTCCAAGGGTTTCTTCACAATGGTGTTCAAAAACCTAGAGGACAAAGACAGAGTGTTCGAAGGAGGACCATACTTTTATGCTATTACTGGCCTCTACATGCGACCATGGGTGATGAATTTTGTCCCGGAATGAGAAACATTCACATCAGTACCAGTATGGATACGACTCTACTCCCTACCTTTAGATTACTGGCTCTCTGAATCCTTAAAGGCCATAGGCAATAAATTAGGTCATTTTTTAAAAATATCAGAGGCGACTCTGCGAGGAAAATACACCTCCTTTTCTCGCATATGTGTAGAAATGGACCTATCAAGAGCACTTCCAGATGAAATCATTCTAGAATTTTATGATGAAGAATGGGTGCAGGCGGTGGACTATGAACATGTCCCATTCAGATGTCGTAAATGTCATGAACACAGGCACCTCATCAGAGATTGCCCTTTAAACAAACTGGAGGACAATATGAAAACCAACAAAGGCAAAGACCCCGAAGGCTTTACCAAGATGGGAGGCAAAGGGAAAGGAGGAAAAAAGTACCAAAGGAAAACTAGCAAGGATAAACACCCAAGTCATAACAGTTTCAAGATTTTAGAAGAAGAAGGTGGGAACAATGCGATGAACCAAACATCAGAGGATAATCCTGCAAAGAAGGAAAAAGATGCTAGCATGGAGGATGTACCTGAGAAAAGCAAACTAAAGGAAGATTTGGCAAGCATCATGGAACTTAGCAGGGACCATGAGATGACCCCAAGTGAAGTTGGAACACAGGACCACGAACTACAGGAGATTCTTGAAAGGGAAAATCTCGATCTAGAAAAGTTCTTGGAGCAAGGAACCACCAAAGGGGTTGATTCTCTACCATAAGAGAGTTTGACAAAGTACAATAGATATTCCTCTGGATATCTCAATCAAAGGATTCTGGAGTCAAAAGAAACCATGACAGCCAAGAAAATAGAGGGGTTAAAATGATGGAGGCAACATCATAACACTCTTCCAAGAACCCAAGTAGGAAAAGAGGAAGGAAAAGACAGAATGAGCTACTGACAGAGTGTGTGAAACTCATGATTAACTCAGGTAAGATGAAAGATATTACTAGTTATTTATTTACAAATATTTCATAGTGAAGCTCACAACCTGGAACATTAGGGGTCTAGGAAGTAAAAGGAAACAAAGCAATCTTAGCAATAGAATAAAAGAAGAAAAACCAGACATGGTGTTTATCCAGGAAACAAAATGTTCAATAGATAAAATCAGAGAGATGCATAGCAAATGGCTCATTAAGTATGAGTATCTAGAAGTTAAAGGAAACAACACAGCAGGTGGGATTCTCACACTCTGGAATCCCTAGAAAATTGGAATCTTGGATGCTGAAGCATCCATGAACTATATTTAAATGGTGATCCAACCTTTGGGTGATAAGGAAATATATATGATCACAAATGTCTATGGTCCTCAAAAACTTGAAGACAAACTTAGGCTTCTCACCTCACTGGAGGAGTTGAGAGAGAGACATCCTGTTATGCCCTGGATTCTGGGAGGGGATTTTAATGTGAACAGGTCTCTTACAAAAAAAAAAGAAAAAAAAGGACGGAACCATAACACTAGGCAAAGACTCCATTGCCTTCCATAACTTCCTAAATGACATGAGGCTAGTGGACACGAAGACAATAAATGGTACTTTTACCTGGAACAATAAGAGGGGAGGGGTTTCTGTTAAAATTGGCAACCAGGGCCAAACTCCATGTGGGTCATATTATTTATGGTAGCTGATATTTTTATTGGATCCCTCTCATTGAGAAGTGTAGGATTGATCTAAATATCATCTGATTCCGATAAGTATTTATGAAGTTATGAATTTATTTATGTTATGGACAAATTGTTAAGTCGGCTAGCAACTTATGTAGGCTCAGAAGCCCAACAGTCATGTCTATTCAACCTCTATGTTTTAGTATAAATAGAAGAGAACGTCAATTCATTTATACACACACTTGGATCTCTTCCTCTCTCTACTTGTCTTTGGGTTTTAGTAGGAGAAGATATCCTAAGGAAAAGATGGAAAAGTTGGAACTGCCGGAAAAGTTGGAATAGTCAGAAAAGCCAGAAAAGATGGAACTGCCAGAAAAACTGGAAAAGCCAGAAAAGCCAAAAAATTTGGAATTGCCAAAAAATCTAAAAAAGCCGGAACTACCGGAAAAGTCGAAAAAGTTGGAACTACCGGAAAAGCCGAAAAATCCGAACTGCTGGAAAAGCTGGAAATGCCGGAACTATTGGAAAAGTCGAAACAATCGGAAAAGCCGAAACTACTAGGAATTACTGAAACAGCCAGAGCATCTGTCTCTGAAGGAAGGTAGCATGATGTATGAGATCATGGGCAGCATAATAAGCAGCATGATGATATGAGCATGGGTAGCATAATGATGAATGAGATCATAAGCATGGGCAGCTTGACGATGAATAAGACCATGGAAGACGGAGCATGATGAATAGCATGAAGATGAGAGCAACTCAGTCATCAAGGTTCATCACATGTGACAGTACAGCAAGGTGTCACATGGTAATGTGCAACAAATAGACGAGATGCAACACTATGATAAGTGAACGAGTCACCTTAGAGAATCAGTTGAAGCAATATGACTTCAACTGATCTAATGCCAATATTAAAATTCAAAGTGATTGACTTGTATTGTAAATGTACTGTCTCTCTCACTTTCTCTGCTGAACTTTGAAGAACATAAAAGAAGAATTGATCAAGGGTTTCCCCACATTGTGGGTTTTGTCCCTGGCTAGTGCCGCATCTTGTGTCATCTTGTCTCTGATTGTCTTCTGCGATTATATTTATGTTCTATTTGTAGTTTATTTTATGCTGATATGATTGCTAATGTGGAAAAGAAATTGAAATAAATTTCTCTAGCATAGAACATACCTAAAATTAACATGGTATGAGAGCTGAGGTGAAGACAATACCCAACGAGTGAAAGAGAAATCACCAAAGACAATAGGGACAAGACAAAAGGATCAACGATTTCCATATCTCTCTTCTAAGTTCACTAAGGGTGAAGTGGAAGCAAAGAATATTATCAGAATGGCACAGCGGAAGATCACTTCATTGGAAAGTTCAGATCTAAGGGTGGAAGGAAAGGCATATGCCTTGGTTGCAATAAGTTCGACCACAAAGGAGTGCCCAGATAGAAAAGACACATCTCTTGATGAAGATAACAATCATTCCAGGGACATCTTTAATGATCAGAGGAATGATAAGTAATGCAGGTCATCAAGGAAATGGTTGACTCTTCAAAGAAAGCAAGGAACTCCAGAAACTCTTTTATGTACTTGATCGCAGGAGAACCTGGTGTCCATCTCGGAAATGGAAGTTTAAGGTTTCAGGGTGGCACTCATAGATGGAAAGGTACGTGTTTGAAAATATATTTTCAAAGATGTTTTAGAGTTCAGGGTTGTTTCAAGTCCACGGGGACCTTGTCCATTGACTCAGCACCGGAGGTCTGTGAGTCAGATGGTGACCAGGATGCCTGAATTCAAAAAGAGCATGAAGGTACATGTCTGAGATGTACCGAAGGAAAATCTTACAAGGGGACCATTCCCCTCATGTAGCAGGTCCACAAGTTTGGAACAACTTGTGGAGTTAGAGATTCATGAATGGGAATCTCATGTATACATGTGGAAGAAATCCCTCTATGGCTTGAAGCAAAACACCCTGGGCATAGTATGAGAGGATTAATAGCTGTCTGATGAAGCTGAGATTCACTAGGAGTGAAATCAATCCAAACCATCTGAAGGTTGTGGATGATAGACCTCTCATACCGACACTTATGTCTGACAGGTGCAGACCCTCTCATTTGTAGAAGACAGAGGGAGTTGGATTCCAAATGTGGAAAGATAAACTGCAAGCCTGTGACTACCTCGAGGATCTTAACTTTCAAAATTTATATGGTAGTGATGTCGGACCAAATTTGGGAAATGCCTCTGAACCTCCATCCTAACATATGTTTTGTAGTTTGTATGGTGAGATCATATTTGGTTGAGCTTCACTGGATTGGTGCCTAGAATCTTCAAAGATATCTTCAGGGCACAATCTCTCATGGATTGAGATACATTGTCTAGAATATTTCAAATGCTAAGTGGCAGGCAGTGTGGAGGATCACTAGAGCACTTCTCAGTGTTGGTTCTCCTTGGGATCTTCTTTGATATCCTAGATAAGCAGGAAGTAGAAGTCAGTGGCTTTGAGTACCACCGAGGCAGAATATATTGCTGCTAGCATGACTACTTGAGAGGCAGTCTAGTTACGAAAGCTCTTCAGTGAGCTGTTTGGATACCACTATGTAGCAGGATGATTAGTTTTCCTGTGAGGTCTGGATGATGTGTTCTCCATGACGATTATGTAGCAGGATGATTAGCTCTCCTATGAGGTCTAGATGATGTGTTCTCCATGAAGATTATGTAGCAGGATGATTAGCTCTCCTGTGAGGTCTGGATGATGTGTTCTCCATGACGATTATGTAGTAGGATGATTAGCTCTCCTTTGAGGTCTAGATGATGTGATCTCCATGACGATTATGTAGCAGGATGATTAGCTCTCCTGTGAGGCTTCGATGATGTATTCTCCATGGCGATTGTTTAGCAGGATGATTAGTTCTCATGTGAGGACAGGATTGACTAAGTTCTCCTGTCGAGGCATCCTACCCATGCAGTCTGGGACTCATGGGAAGTACCTCTCATATGATCAATGAGCAGGGAAATGAGGATAGGGACCATGGTAGACCGATGGATGCATCATTGTATCTACCATACTCCCTATGCTAGGATGACCTTCATTTATAAGGGATAAATGATACTGGTATGGGACCAGTGGTAGGAGTTGTACCTACTATGATGCTGACTTCGAGTCGATTGAGACTGGTTTGGGACCAGTGGTACATACTCTGAGACTAACATCGGGTCAATGGAGGACTGGTTTGGGACCAGTGGTAGGAGTTGTACCTAATATGACGCTGACTTCGGGTTAGTTGAGGCTGGTCTGGGACCAGTGGTACATACTCTAAGACTGACTTCAGGTCAGCGGAGGACTGGTCTGGGACAAGTGGTAGGAGTTGTACCTACTATGATGCTGACTTCAAGTCAGTTGAGGCTGGTCTGGGACTAGTGGTACATACTCTGAGACCAACTTCGGGTCAGTGGAGGACTAGTCTGGGACCAGTGGTAGGAGTGGTACCCACTATGACATTGACTTTGGGTCGATTGAGACTGGTCTGGTATGCACTCTGAGACTGACTTCGAGTCAGTGGAGAATGGTATGACACATTCTCAATCAATTCTTCTTCTTCATGGTTCAGCAGAGCTAAGTTGAGCAGAGCTGAGCATAGCAGAGTAGAGCGAGCTGAGCCAACAGAGCTGAGTTGAGCAGAGCAGAGCCAGCACAACTGAACAGAGTAGAGCAAAGCCATTAAAGCCAACAGAGCTGAGCTAAGCAGAACAGAGCCAACAGAGCTGAGTAGAGCTAGCAGAGCTGAGCAGAGTAGTGTAGGTCAAAGATGGCAGAGATAGTACAGTTGGACATATGGATCAGTGGATGAAGTTCTCCCTAGTTGAGAGGGAGTGTTAAAATTGGCAACTAGGGACAAACTCCATGTGGGTCATATTAATTAAGGCATTTGATATTTTTATTGGATCCCTCTCATTAAGAGGTGTAGGATTGATCTAAAGATCATCTGATTCCGATAAGTATTTGTGAAGTTATGAATTTATTTATGTTATGGACAAATTGTTAAGTCGACCAGCAACTTATGTAGGCTCAAAAGCCCAACAGTCATGTCTATTCAACCTATATGTTTTAGTATAAATCGAAGAGGACTTCAAGTCATTTATTCACACACTTGGATCTCTTCCTCTCTCCCCTTGTCTTTGGGTTTTTAGTAAGAGGAGGGATCCTAAGGAAAAGCCGGAACTACCGGAAAAGTTGGAACTACCGAAAAATAGCCAGGAAAACTGGAACTGCCAGAAAAATTGGAAAAGCCAGAAAAGCCAAAAAATTTGGAACTACTGGAAAAGCTAGAATAGCTAGAATAGCCAGAAAAGCTGGAACTGCCAGAAAATCCAGAAAAGCTGAAACTACCGGAAAAGCTGGAAATGCCGGAAAAGCCGGAAATACTGGAAAAGCCAAAACTACTGGGAACTACCGAAACAACCAGAGCATCTATCTCTGAAGGAAGGCAACATGATGTATGAGGTCATGGGAAACATCATAAGCAGCATGATGATATGAGCATGTACAGCATAGTGAAGCATGATGATATGAGCATGGGAAACATAATGATGAATGAGATCATGAGCATGGTCAACTTGATGATGAATAAGGCCATGGAAGATGCAGCATGATGAACAACATGAAGATGAGAGCAACTCAGTCATCAAGGTTCATCACATGTGACAGTACAACAAGGTGTCACACAGTAATGTGCAGCAAATAGACGAGATGTAGCACTATGATAGGTGAACCAGTCACCTTAGAGAATCAGTTGAAGCAATATGTCTTCAATTGATCTCATGCCGATATCAAAAGTCAAAGTGGTTGACTTGTATTGTAAATGTACTATATCTCTCACTTTCTCTATTGAACTTTGAAGAACATAAACGAAGAATTGATCAAGGGTTTCCCCACATTGTGGGGTTTGTCCCTGGCTAGGGCCACATCTTGTGTCCTCTTGTCTTGGCTTGTCTTCTGCGATTTATATTTATGTTCTATCTGCAGTTTAATTTATGCTGATATGATTGCTAATGTGGAAAAGAAATTGAAATAAATTTCTCTAGCATAGAACATAAGTAAAATTAACAGCTTCTCAAGTTGCCTCTAAACTAGATAGATTTATAATCTTGGAGGACCTCCTTCTCACTAGCCCTAACTTAACTGCATCAATCCTTCCTTTTGGAGGCTTAGATCACTGGCCTATCCAACTTGAAGCTTCTTTTATAGGCACTCCAAGGAATAGACCTTTCAGGTTTGAAAATGTCTGGCTCAATCACCCTAACTTCATCAGTAATATTGGTAAATGGTGGGTGGAAGATCTGCCCATTCAAGGCACTAATATGTTCCCTCTACAATAGAGACTAAAACACATCAAACTCAAGCTTAAAGAATGGAACAAAAAGGAGTTTGGAAATATTTTCAAAGCTAAAAGAGAGGTTGAACAGAAACTACAAGGAATCAATCAGATCCTTATCACAAATGGCTTTACAGAGGAAAGCAAAATGCAAGTTGATACTCTTCAACAGGAACGGGAGACAAATGCCAGCAAGAGGAGATCTTCTTGAGTCAAAAATCGAGAGTGCAATGGCTTAAAGAAGGGGACAGAAACACAAATTTTTTTTCACAAGTCAACCATGGATCACAGGTCACATAATAGGATTTTAAAACTCAAAGACACTCAAGGGAAAGAGCTCAGCACCCACAAGGAAATGGAATGTGCTCTGGTACAACATTTCCAAAGCATAGTAGAGGATCCTCTTGTAGACAGATCACAATTTATCAACAACTTCACAAAGTAGATTCCAAAGGTTGTAACCAGGGAAGAAAATTACAATCTTAATAGGCCAATGACTGAAGAGGAATTTACTAAAGTCATTAAAGAAATACAAAATGGGAAAGCTCTTGGACCGAATGGGTTCAATGTTGACTTCTTCAAATCATGTTGGGAAATATTCAAACAAGATATCCTTGAAGTTGTGGAGGACTCAAGAAGATCCAAAACCGTTTTGAGGGCGCTTAATACTTCTTTCATAGCTTTGATTCCAAAGGAGGAAAAAGCTATGACACCGGATATATTTAGACCCATAGCTTTATGCAATGTGGTGTACAAAATTATTTCCAAAGTAATTGCAAACAGACACAAGCCCTTACTTCCAATGCTTGTGTCTAAAGAGAAAACTGGTTATGTGGACAGAAGTCAAATTCTAAACAACATCATTTAAGATCACGAGGTGGTTCATTCTCTTAAGAGCAATAAGCAAGCGAGGATGATCATACAGCTTGACCTAGTGAAAGCTTACAACAAGCTCAACTAGTCGTACATCAAGGAATTACTAATAGCGTACGGCTTCGACCACAACTGGATAAGATGGGTAATGGCCCTTGTTACTACAACGAATTTTTCAATCCTGCTTAATGGCTCTCCATCCAAAACCTTTAGGCCTTTGAGAGGCCTCTGACTAGGAGATCCGCTCTCCCCTTTCCTCTTTATTCTCATGATGGAAGGATTAGGCAGAGCGATTAAATCCGCCAATATAGAAGGAAGAATCCAAGGTCTCAAACTCACCCCAAATGGGGATGCCTGAACTCATCAACAATTTTTGGATGACACTATGCTGCAGGGTACACCCACGGTCAAGGAAGCTAAAGCATTCAAACAAATACTAAACGACTTTGCTATGGCCGCTGGTACAAAGGCAAGCCTCACCAAATAAAAAAATTATTTTTTAATACTGACATTGCTATTCAGAGAAACCTCTCCAGAATTCTTGGCTTTCAAAGAGATGAGTTACCATCCAAATATCTAGGAATATCTCTCACTGGTAAACCTCTGAGCAAGGAAGTTTGGGATCCAGTGACTAATATACTGCAAGATAAAATCAGGAAACAGACAAGTAGGTCTTTGAATTTAGCAGGAAGACTAGTGCTTACAAAGGTTGTCCTGCAAACTATTCCCACCTTCATGTTTTCAACTCTTCCTACTCCTAAAGGAGTTTTGCAACTCGTCAGGAGTATTCAAAAAGATTTTCTTTGGGGCAAAGGGGAAGAGAAAAAGAAATGGGCTTTGGTAGCTTGGGATAAGCTCTGCAAACCTAAGAACCATGGGGGTTTGGGACTTCATGACCCTGAAACCATTAGCAAAGTCTTGGGGGGAAAATTTTGGTGGAGCTGACTAAAGGAGTCGGAAACCCCATGGGCCAAGCTCTGGAAATAGAAGTATGCAAACAATTGGCAAGAAAGGGATCATATTCGGATGTTTGGGCACATCAAGGGCTCCCAAATTTGGAACAGTTCTTGGGAGAATAGAGCCATAGTTCAGAAGCACAGTTTTTGGGAGATCATAGATGGAAACATAGCATGGTTTTGCAGGATAACTGGCAACAGGAACCCAACATGTGTAGAGAAGAATTAGCCAATCTTAATAATGACATTGACAATAAAGGTTTACTCTAGGTAAGTGATTTCTGGGATCAAACAAGATACAAGGACAAATGGGGAACATGGAAGAACTTGGGATACAGTGAAGAAACCCCTTTGAAGGCCCAAGCAGAAGCTCTTATAGTCATCTTGGAACAATGAAAGGTTTTAACATCTACATTGTCTGACCAACTAAGATGGGGAAGAAACAATGAAGGCAACTTCAACCTCAAAGAAGCCAAAAGAATTTCCATTGGGCTTGACTTTCCAAACCCTGATAACATATGGAAGGACCTATGGCAAAACTCGCACTGGATGAATATTAAACTGTTCATGTGGTTGGTGCATCATAAAAAGATTCTTCCTTGGGAAAATCTTCAGAAAAGAGGTCTAGTTGGTCCATCTAGATGCTAATTGTGTGGTCTACAAGAAGAAACGATGGATCACCTACTCAACCTCTGCCCATTCACCTCTACCTTGTCTAATTGGGTAGCCTCAATCTTCAGGAAAATTGACAGGGACGCTTCCAGCATTACTGGAACTTTAAAGAATTGGCGGAAAGATTTCTTAGAAAATGAAACATTCAACAAAGTCTGGACTCTGATTCCAGGTTTTTTTATCTGGGATGTCTGGAAAGAATGCAATAACAGGATTTTCAAGAACAGAATTGGCTCAACACAGAGCATCATAGCTCATATTACAAGACAACTCAAAGAAACTGTAAGTACCTGTCTATGGAAACCCCCTTAAAACCCTCCTCTAAACCATGATGCACATATACTTTTGCAATTGGGTCTCCAAGTGCTGATCCCCCATGACATAAGCAAGAGTGCAATCTATACAACAGCAGGTAAGGAATTTTGGCAACCTCCTCCACTTGGTTTTCTAAAATTCAATATAGATGGAGCCTTTAAAGGAAACCCTAGAGTAGCTGGTTATGGCAGAGTCATAAGAGATGAGAAGGGATACATACAAATCATATTTCATAGTCATTTGGGGAATTCCACTAATAATATGGTGGAACTCATGGCCTTAGAGCAATGCCTAGAAATATTGGTTGAGTTAGATATACGCAATGCTATTGTAGAAGCTGACTTTGAATTGATAATTAACTCGATCAAGAAGATATGCAACGGTACAACACTAGAAAAAATGTCAAAAAACTGGTGGTTATTGCAGGTCTACCAACGTATACAATCCCACATGAGAACCCTAAGAACACTTCAATTTGTTCACGTACGTAGAACAACCAACAGATTAGTGAATCGCTTGGCAAATGAAGGAGTGCTTTGTTCAAGAAGTAATAGAAGATATACTTGGGCATTGACACCCTCAGGGACTTTGCACAAGGACTATCACAGACAGGTGACCATAGATAGGGATTATTCTCAGAACATGTAAATTCAGCAATTAGGGACTGATGAAAATAGTGGAAAATGGACCAAGCGCAAGGGGTAAATAGTGGATTGGTTGGCAGGCAGCTAACCATAGACTGCCTTGAACTCCACCATCCTATGGATTTTGGGCGAAAAACCACACGGGGGTTAAATATTCAAATGGACCCAAAAAACATTAGTGTGGTGATTTATGATACTCATCAGGTTTGAAAAATAAATTATTGCGTGGGCAAGTTACCAACCCGAAACCAACTCTGGACTGTCGGATCTCCAAGGATGGGATCGCAAGGTGTTCGGGGTGAAAAGATGATTGATGGCTATTCCTCAAGCAAACCCGAAAATTTTTAGAGAGGTGGTTTTGTTTCTCTTCGGGTCCATAAGTTAAAGTATCGAGTGGGCAAGTTGATGGCCCGAAATGAGCTATTGACCGCTGGATCTCAGAAGGAAGGATCGCACAGTGTTGGGTTGTAAAGACAATCAAAGGTTAAGGAATGGTGGAATAATTAGATGTTGACCATCCAATTGACAAAGCAACAAATTGATGATCATCACATGGTGAAAGAGCATAGAAGATAACGCAGTTAAGAGGTGGTTTCTCAAAACCTTTAGTGGTATTTTGGGCGGAGGAAGGATGGTAAGTGGTATTGAAGGGTAGTCACCTAATTCCAGTAACCAAGCAACATGTAGCAGCGGAGAAAAATAAAAAAGCGCTTTTCAGGAAAGTTTTCACCATGCTGTTTGTCGACCTACAGTCACTATGGATCGTCGGATCCACTAAGCGCAGATCAATGATGAGGAGTGTTGCGCAATTTGATTGAGCGGGAAAAGATAGACCGTTGGATCATTGAAAGAAATGGACGGTGGAGATCTGTTTAATCGATGATCGAAAGAAGGTTAAGTGAAGGTGCAATGGAATGTTGTTAAGCGATGTGTCGATAGCAATGGAGCGAACCCGATGAAGTTATTAACGCGGGTGAATTCTTTCTGAATTTCGGTAAGGACCGAGGTAAAGGACGAAAAGGTAAGTTATTGCGTGTTTGTGGTTATTTCTATTATAAACGGATTATAATAGAAATATAGTGCGATCAGAAGGTTTATGTGATAAGAGATATTTTTTACATCAAGAGCTTAAGGGTTCATGTGCGATGGTTATCTAGAGCGCCACTCTGAGGACAGTTAGTGGACGGATTTTTTTTACAACAGTCCTAATGTAGTTTTGATTAGTCAACCTAGATGTTTGTTGAGTGGTTCACAGAGCTGGTTTTGTTGTTGTACACTATGTATTTTCTCTTAACTAATGGAAGGTTCCACTCTTACTTGATCAAGAAAACCTTTTAGTATTTTAACTATATCAAACTTGTAATGGCTATTTTTTGACAAGTTCAATAAGAGGGATTGACACTTTCAACTTTGAAATTTCAGTTTCTAAATTGAATGAGTTGGATTTATCTACCACTTTTTGGATGGTGTCTCTTTTCTCTGGTAGATCTCTTGGTGTTTGATCCTTCTTCTGGCTGTCAGGGTCTTTGTTTGGATTGCTTGTAGATGCTTCATTTACCTTGCTTTGGTTAGTTGTTTCCAACTCTTTACCTTTGTTCTAATTTCCTTGAAGATTTATTTTTGGTCGAGTATCCTTCTGTTGTGATTTCTTTTTCTGAATGGGAGTGATTTGGACATCTCTATTGCTCAAGGAATATTGCTTCTACTAAGAGCTGAGTGCATTCAAGTATCCTCTTTGATAATCATCGGATTGAGCTTCCAATGCATTGTCATTTGCCAGTATGTAGTCTTCATCCTTAGGATCCTCCATCTCCTCAACATACTTCTCATTTTCATTCAAGAAAATGGGATGGTAATCTTCTCTGAAGAAGTGATCTTCCTCGACAATCAGGTCCATTTCATCATCAAACTCTCCTTGAGCATAGTTTTGCTACAAGGGTGTCCAAATTGGCTATTGAGATGTTGATGCTTCAGAAGCTTTCTGCTCTCTTTGTTTTATCCTATACTGAGGTTGTTGTTGGTTTTTGAAGTTCGGATTTCTAACTCATGGCTTCTGAGGTCTATTTGAATTTATCATCCAGTTGACCATTCTATCCATGGTTTTGATCAATGCATCTAGTTTGATATTGGTGGAAGAAGAATGTTCTTCTGTTATGGTTACTCTTTTTTCTGGTTTCTCATGTTTCAACTGAGACTTTTTAATCATCAAGTTCGCTTCCACACTTACTGCATTATTATGCATTTCTTCCAGATTTGGAGGATCTCTTTCCCTTAGTTGATAATCCATCTCCACATCAAAAGTATTCGAGTAATGTTGAAGTGCCAAATCAGGTGGAGTTTTCATGTTATCCAGAATGGAATTGTAGATCTGATTAAACTTTATAGTGAACTCCTAAACCATCTCATTAGGATTCCTTTTCAATGTATTGTATTCTGCCAAGATTTGCAATGGATTCTTCTTTTCTCACCCCCTGGCTAAGAATAACTCATTTAACCTTTGAGGAGTATCAATAGAGCGTGCTGCCAAACCACAGATCCATTTTTTGATATCTCCAAAAAAACTTTGCGCGATTAGTCTCATTTTGGCATCATCTTCATCAACCTCCTCTAAGTCAATGAAATCAGCCATCTTATCAATATGCTATTGTGTAGTGACTTCGAGGCTGCCATCAAAAATAGGAAGTCTCTGGCCATATGTCTGAGGTAAAGTTGCCAACTGACCAGGTAATATTAAAGGTGCAAATCTCACCATGACTATTGGGGAATGGTGAATGGGAACTGCAATGGGTTGTGTTGGTTGGGATGAGGATGAAGGTGGAAATATGGATGTTTTCAGAGGTGTGGTAGGGGATATCGTAGAAGATAAAATTTCAAGCTGATACTGAATATAGGCCTTTTCCACGGTGATTTGTAATTGATCAGCTAGGCTTTGAAGTTTCTCAAAATTATACCAAACCTCGTGCTCAAGTTTTGAAGACTGAGAAGCAATAGAAGGTTGATTAAACAAAGAATTTGAGGTAGGAAGGTATGAGTCAAACTTTATGGGATCAAAATCTTCTTCGGTAAGACAAGACTCAGATTTCAAATGAAATAGGGATAGCTCAAATTTAATGTCAAACAGAATATCCTCAATACTAAGTATATGATTTGGCAAGGAAGTGGTCCTTTCCAATTTTGTGGATTCAGTCTTGGGGAAAGGGACTTTAGGCTTTCTCAACAATCTTTCAGGGTCATCAACCAGAGGAGGATTTGGGTCAAGGTTTTCCCTAGTATATCTTTTCGGAGCCAGTATCTTAACTGGGTCACAGACTATGAGGAAAAAGACTTAATACTTTGAGCTAAACAAAGATCTTTCCAAAGGAAAGTTTTCAATAGAGAAATGTTAACTTGGTAATGATCGAAAGCTTACCAATGAAATGAAGTCTGATCGAACTTGTGACTTGTAACCTTCTTCACTTTTTGAACAAGCTTTGTTTGTCTTCGACTGAATTAGTTGGATCAGGATGCAGAATTTTGTCTTGTTTGTCTCCTCAAGGCCAACTCTACAATCTTGAAACTGCAATTACGGAATCAGCCTTTATGAAGCTTAGTCCCATCATCTAGAGGACAAAAATCGAATGAGAACTAGTCGTACACCCAGGGAAAATGAACCTTTCATTTCCTGGTAGCAGCGCCAGTATGATATCACTCCTCCAGATCTCCAAAGCTGAGGAAGAGTCCAGTTAAGGTAACCACATACCAATATATGACTTGGTATCTAGCCCTACCAAGCCAGAGAGGGCTCTCACCAAAGGATCACAGCCAAGAGGGTTGGATGGATTATGGTTTTAGGCTAGATATAGTAGCTCAGGGGGTTGTTTTGATTTTATTTGATTGGGGTAGTCACTGGATGAATGAATTAGGTCAGAGAGTGAACTAGGTTAGGGAAAAAGAGAATAAGAATTGTAGACATCTAATGGGGCAAGGTAGGAAAGTTAATTTAACACTTTGTAGTATAGTGATGAAGTGATTTAGACTAGTGAAGTTCTAAAAAGAGCATGAAAACCATGAATTCTTTTTAAACTAAAGAAATGAAACAATTTATGATGATTTCCCCAAAACAGAGCATAGAAGATGAATTCTACATATCACACCTTGAAAATCAAACATATTTGAAGTGAAATGGATCATGAAAGGTACAAAACATTCATACATATGTAAATGAAGTGGAAATAATGTCAAAATACCATGCCACAGGAATCCCACCAAAATAGCTGCAACTCATCCAATATATTTCATGCCAAAGTCTAAAACACTAGTACAACATCAAATAGAGTCCAACCTGTAGAATGACTGAAAAATTACATGATATAGGCCTCAAACCAACTCATCCTAACCTCAAGGGTCGAATCCATGAGAGGAGGAGTAGTTACAACAAAAATTGAACTGATATCTAGCGTATAGGGTGGTCAAAGTGACTCATCCCTAACTTAAGAAAAAGGATACATTACAAGCCATTTGAGGCTATTTACCTAATGTATTTACCCTAGGTAAAAATAAAAACATAATAGTTACCTCAACCACATCAATTACATCACTAAAACATTGATTTCCCATAGGTAAAAATCAAATTTTCATAAAAACATTGAAAAGTTGGGCCAACTATCAAACGTGCAGCGCCAGTGAAAAACACGCACCGCCAGTGTCAAACCGCAGTGCCATCTTCAAGCTGACTTTTACCTGCCTTCCTGATGTCCAAATTTAGCCTAGGATAGCTCATTGGAAATATTATCCTTTCTAGTTTCAAAAAATACCCTTGGTTGTCAAAATGGGCTTGATTTGATCCCTAAAAATTCCATTCTCCCAAGACTACTCAAATGTGCAACGCCTGGTCTAGAAATGAGGCAAAAACATGATTTTTAGGTGGTTTTTTTCCTTTTTCACCTACCATTTTTTCTTTCCATGGCTACAAACATTGTTTCCCTAGATGTCTTGGTCCTTCTGAATCAACTGGTGTTTTCCATTCCTCCAAAAAATGCCTCAAAAAAGTGTGTAGCGTCGTTTGACCAAACTGACCAAATTGCTGATATGAAATTACCTGAAAAAAGACAGGAGAGATAATTTTACCAAAATGAGCCAAAAGTCTTCAAAATTTGGAAAGAAGCTGAGTTTTGATGTTGCTAAGCATGGAGTGAAGCCTCTACAAGGATATCAAGCTTCTTCTTCTCCCCTTGGTGAATTAGGGCTTCAATTCTTGCCTTAGCAACCTTGAGCTTTGCCCTAGCTATTTGATTTCTTTGGAAATAATACTTTGTCATCTTTCTCTGAATGTTATTGTCCCTTTGGCCTTGTCTAGGAGGTTTTCAAGGTGGATGTTCACCCTCTCAAGCCAATTCTCCCTATTCTCATTGATCATTTTGGCAAATTGTTCATTTATGGTGAGCTCATTAGCTAGTTCAACCTCTCTCCATTTTTCTAGCTCCAATGCTCTTTTTAGGCCTTTGGTCCTTGGCCTTGTTCTTGGCACCAATTCCTCCAGCTAGTCACTATATTCTCCATGTGCTTCATCAAGTAAAGCTTTAGCTTTTTCAGCCTCCCTCTTTGCCTTGATGAGCTAAATCTCCATGAGCTCATGTTTGATCTCAAACTGCTTGTTCTCATGCTCATAGTGTGAAATGATGTATTTTTCCCTCTGCAAGTTGACTTGGAGCTCCCCTATGAGTGCATCCTTTTCTTTGATGACAATGCTTGTGTTTTCATTGTCATCATTCTCACTTAGGTCAACTAATTGAAAATCATGTCCTGTCTCATGGAGGTCCTCCTCCTGCTAGATCTCTGTCTCTGTCATCTTCTCCTTGCATTTTTGTACCTGCTTTACTGATGAAGAAGGAAAGGCCCCTCCCACAATCTGTGGGGAAAACACTTGCCTATGTCCCCTCTGATTAGTATGAGGCAAAATGCCCAAATCAGCCTCTTTAGGTTTGTTGACCTCAACTTGTTCAATGTGCTCTTGCTCTCTGAATTCATCTATGTTAGGTGAATGAATATTCTTATGGAATGGTGATGATGGAGGTGATTGTGTGGTTGACTCATCAAATGAGGATGAATGCTCAATGGGCTAAGATAAAGGAATGGAGATGGAAGGATGAGATGATGAATGGATGTTTTGAACATTCTGAGCAGATGCATGAGTGAATATGGGATCAGCTATGAAGGTGCTCCAAGCAATGTTGAGTTCCTTAAGATGATAAAGGACTATGATTTTAATGAGGGAATGATGAAATAGGCTCTTCATTTTATCTTTATACTCCCTCTTTTAGGCAATGTAGGCCATCTTCTCAACACTCCGGAAAAGATAGTAGGGTATATTGAGCATTTTTACCCTAGTGAAATGCATTAAAAGCTGGATATGATAAGAATAGACTCTAGAGAATCTTCCTTCACATGAAAAATATTTCATAATAATCTTCATCATTGGGGCATATCTGTCAAGGAGGTGTGAAAAAGGAAAATAACCTCTTCTTTCATTTATGTACCTCGGTTTCATGTAAGGATCATAATAATGCCTCTCCAAATCACCTTGTTTAGACCATTTCTCCCCAACATCTGGGATCCTGGTGGCAGTTGATATAATGGAAGTAGATAGAGTAAATGTGACACCTGCTAGAATGACCTGGTTGTCTTGGAGTTTGGTTATGAAGAGCCTAGTCAACTTAGGATGGTGTTGGACTGCCTGAACTTGCTCACAGAAATCATTACAGCCTAGCAATTTGAAGGATGTCACAGTCATAGGGGATGCTAAGAGTTCCCTAAGATCTGTGGCTCAAATCTCTATATCTGGCCTCCTTTGTGATCTTTCTTAACCTCTGTTTCTTCTCTATCAGTTTCCTCTTCTTCATTGTGTGGTTTGTTTTCCTCATCTACCATGGTGTTTAATGTCAAACCCTAGGGAGGTATGGGGTAGTGGGAATGTAGTTTTTAGGAAATATGGTGTATGGGGAAGGGTAAATATGAAGATTATGGGTGAAGGGATATATGTATTGGAGGGGGATATAGGGTAGTAGTATGATAGCTTGGGGATGGGGGAATTTGTTTGCAATATAGGGGGTTTTGGGAACGTAGGTAGTTGTATCACCTAGGACTTAGGGTTTTGGGACAAATGGTTAGAGGGTATTTGGGATAAAATGGTTTAGGGAAAGGGAAGGAAGGTGTAGGGGAGTGTATGAAAGGGATTGAGAGTGCAAGGAAGTTTTTTGGGGGAGATCTAGGGTTTAGATAAAAACTTAAACCAAATCTTCAATTAAATCTTTCAAACACGAAGTGACTTGAGGAGGAAGAAAAACACCTTCCCAGGTAGCTACTTACTTGTTTTGAGGTTGAATGGACCCTGGAGGAGCTGAGGAGGTAACTAGAGCCTTCATGGACAAACACGCAATGCCAATGCAGAGTGCACAACACCTCAGGTAAGCACGTAGCGCCTTAAGAAAATGTGCAATGTTAGGTAAATGTGTAGCTGCGAAAGGAAATGTGTAGCGCCAGAAGGAAATGCGCAGCGCCGGCTCCGTTCTGCTAATTTTCACCTTGAACTATGGGAAGGGTCTCTTGGGGTTCACTCAATCAATGATAGGAGGGAAATGACACTGAGTTTGAAGCCAAGAAGTCCTTTATAGCTAAGTGAATTTGATCTTTCAGATAAAAAAACCCACTTTCTAATGTTACATTTCACCTTTTTGACCTCTTTGCTAATTTTCTTTCTGACTTTTACGTTTGCAAGTGGATGATGCTGAAGTTTTGGAAATCTTCACTTTTGACTTTTTCCCTGTTGATATTGCAATAGAGTTTTAGTAAACAACAAGGAATAGTGAGTTATTACATATGATAAACATAAAATTACATAAATAAATAAAAATATAACATCTCTCTTTTTGAAATAAAATTACAATCTGAAACAAAAAATTTCACTTTTGGAATGATAATTAGAGATCTGGCAGCCATAGTTACATGTTGCAAATCCGTTTTTGAATGAAAATGATATTATTTCTTTCACTCTCATGCTTTTGCTGGCCTTATGTAGTAAAATGGTGTTTTATTGGACCTTGAAAAAATGAAACCTAGAGACCTAATGAAAACCTTGAGTGAGGAGACTTCATGTAGACTTGACTGACATAAGACATGATGAAATGAGCTTTTAAAATGAATGTATGTTCAGTAAGACACAGGAAGGTGGGCCAGCAAATATTGATTTTTTGAGGGAGAGTGGGATTTTGACTTGGACTACCATCAGTGGGTAAATTTTTGAATGAGGACCCAGGTGGAATGACAAAAAAATTTGAGTGTGACCCTAATATGATATGAAAAGAAGATTTTTTTATCATTGATGGTAGTATGCAAATATTAACTCTAACATTGATGAAAATCACCCTCTCAGTGTAGATGAAATAAGGATGGACTAGATCAATGGGGAACTAGTATTTCCTCCTGTCATGCACTATTTTGTTCTAGAGCTTATTAAAGGTCAAGCTGGAAACATCCATGATCATGTCATCATCTTGAGGAGATATGTTTGTCTCATCACTAGGGATGTGCCCATCTATGAGGGGAGGGGAAGGCTGACTGGTGACCTATTCTACAATAGGCATGATGTCAGCCTCTTGATTCTTCTCCACCTATTTAATATCCATGTCTTGTTCCAGTATCTGCTCCTTAATCTCTTGTGAAAACTCTTGATCCTGCTCTTGTTTGTTCTCTTATTCTTCCAATTATTTCTTCCGTTCCTCCTTCTCTTGTTTCAGCCTTGCTTCTTCTTCCTCTTTTCTTCTCAGTTCTTCATGCACTTGCATCTCCTCCATTACTTCCATTTCCTACCCTTCCTTTTACATTATGTCTTCTTCATGTTTCAATTCCTCTTCCCACCTCTTCTCTACTTCTTGTTGCTTCCTCTCTCTCCTTGTTTCCATAGCCACTCTTAGAATGATTGGACCAACTTTGAACTTATGGCTCTGCTCCTCTACTGGTTTGTGGGCAACTTTCTCTTGTACTTGATGCTCACTAGGGTGCACTCTTCTAGATACTTTGCTTCTTGGGTGACACTTTTTTCTAAACTGCACCAAAAGGGCCTGCTTCATTTCCTGGTGCATGTCACTGAGAAGAATTATAGTTGTTCCTAAGCTTTTCCTCTTTCGGCCTGGCATAGGTCACATACGGCCAGAAAAAGTGCAACTTGGCACATTGTCTCTTACAAACTTCTCGGGGATCGTATCTATGAAAATCTATAGTTTCAAACCTAAGGCTCTCAAGTCCTTTACTTCAACTTCTGCGGCTTCCAAGTTCTTGATTTCATAGCATCCTGCTTGCAAAGGAAAGGAAGGCCAATATGCCTTCTTCTTTCTCTACAACAATGAAAATAGATTTGTGCATGACAGATTTATCCATGACATACATTAGAAAAAGGTCAGATGGTTTTTAATATCCAAACACTTTGACATATGTTCCATTTGGTAAGGCAAACTAGTCCACTGCTTCCACCACTGAGTTCATTACCTCAAGTGACATGCAAGGGGCCTCTTCTTCAAATATTATTTGGTATAAGACCTTGAAGAGATGTGTTGTGAGTCTGTCAAAGACTCATCGGAAGTTGAATTCTACTAGTAGATTACAATAAATGTGGAAAGGAGGCTCCCTAGGTTTCCATTTCCACTCTAAAATAGGGAATTCATTTCGAGCACATGCTCCATCTAGTAGGTAGGTAGACATGTAGAATTGTTGTTGATTTCCTTGTGGTGTGTTCTTTGCCTTGTTCAAGTTGATTTGTAACTATTGAGACACTAGATGAGACCAATTGAATATCTTCCCTTCTAAAACAATATTTAATAACATGAAGACCCATCCTTCTAGGAAGGATTCAACATTCTTGTACTTGTATACTTGGCAGCACAAAAATATCAAGTACTGAAACATCATTCTGAGTGACTTGGTCTTGTAGGTATTCTTAGTTGTCTGGTGAAATTTTGTTGGTTCTTTCCACAATGAATTAACCACTTCCTTAATTGCATAAAACTATTAATCCATATGTTTCTTAGGCTTAGGCAGATTGTAGATCAAGTGGATGTCATAAGGTCGGTAGGAGGAAAGTTGATACCCACTAGCATTTTTCAATGACATGCTCTTGGTATCTAGTCCCCACATAATCCATCTAAGAAAATTTGCACATGCTAAAACTAGGAATATGTAATCAACCCTATGGAACCCTGATCATTGAATGTTAATGTAAACTAGCCTATCCTCAAGATATTCCTTAAATTATGTCATAGTGAATGCCTCCTTGATGGTAGTCCAAGTGACAATGGAACCTTTTTAATGTAACATTTTGTATCTGATAGAATAGGCATTGATATTGAGGGATTGTCAATGATTTCCTTGGTACTACTTTCGGTGGCCTCCTTTGATGTTGTCTTCTTGGGAGGCATGGTGATATCTGATGATGAAAAATTCATGTGCTCAGGACTTGCAAAATCTGTTGCAAGAGATGCACTCATGGCGATAATAAGTTAGCTTAAAAGATCAATTCAGCAATCAAATTTAAAGCAACAAAACAGTCACTGAGGGAAAGTATTTCACAATGTTAAGTTGCAAAGAGGTAGATTGAGCTCTAGAATTATGCAATGAGTAGTGAGAGAGATTGTGCACTTCTATTTGTTAGGAGACTAGCTTGTGGACTGGAACTGCGCAATGCGCAGTCTTAGTTCGCAGAGAGAGAGAAGGATTTTGCAATGCATAGCTTTAGTGGCCAAGCAATGCCACTATTGGTTGGGATTTTGCAATGTATAGGTGGAGGATACCAATAACTGTACACTATGCAATCACAACTGGCAAGAAGAGGATATTTTTGCTTGTGATCATGCAATGTGTAGTGAGAGAAGCCAGCAAGCCCTAAGGATTGCACAACTCAACTTGGGAGAGAGGAAAATTTCAAATATGGGATTGAGGAAAGGAGGAGTGTATATTAGTCCTTGAATCAGTTAGATCAAACATTAACATCACCCAGATAAGATAATACAAAAGGTAGAACATGCATGCATAAATAGACCCAACGGGATTAATTATTTGTAGGCGAAAAGACAAGAAAGTGATGTGACACTTGTAAAAGAAACTCAAAATACTAAAATGACACTTGTACAAGCTAATAATAATAGAAACGCCACCTACTACAAGAAGAAATAGGTAAAATGACACTAGAAGACAAAAAAGAGACAAAAGCGACAAGAAAAGAAACAAAAAGTGACATTTGAGAAACTTACCCATAAAAGTGTTGTAAATTGAATCGAAAGCTCCTTAAACTCGTGAAAATGGATGGAGCTCAAATGTCAAATGTGAAAATGAGCTCTACAAGCCTCTATTATATAGATTAACTCTCATGACATTAGTTTTATGGTTTCTGATGTGCATGCCTACAATCAAGGAGAAAGTGACACTTGTCTTCATATCTTAAATAGAAACTTGTGCCACACTATGAGAGTGGAATGTGCATTCCCTACTTCAAGGGATTCACTTTTGGCCAAATCAAGGGATTGTGTAGTCCACTGGCAGAAAAAACTATACAATTACCAGTGACAAGGGATTGTGCAATTCACTAGCACAGTGGATTGTGCAGTTTTGGCTCGTAGAGAACAATTACACAATTTTCTTGCCCAATGAGTGCCTATCTCACAGGATTGCACTGTTCGGTTCTTCAAGGATTTGTGTAGTGTCCAGTGTTAGAGGATTATGAAATTTCTAGGCACAAGACAAGCAATCAGTGCTAGATCAGGGCAAGACTTAGCATGTGTTGGAGAGAGAAATGCTTGCCATCAAAAGTTGTATAATTATTGTCGGCAAGACCTAGTCATCGTGACAACATAGTTAAGACAACACATAAGAAATCCATGAAAAGATGATTCAATGCATTACTAATAAATCAATACGAACAGTTGACAAATATGAAAAGGCTATTTCTTGTAGACAATGGTAGGCTCCAAAATGGAAGTAGAGGAAAACATTTGGAGGGGGCTCGTAGCTTCTACAACAGGAGGCTTCCCTTTGGTAGGTCACCTACAAGGATATGCTAAGTATAGGGGATAAGGTGACAAGATAGGCTTATGGAGGAAAACTATTCCTAAGAACAAGGTTTAGCAAGCCTGATAGGGAAATTTGCATCCTCCAATATGCCTGGTTATCGCAAAATATGATCTAGGGCTTGAAAGATAGCAAGGTAAAAAGATTTAAGGCCAAGAAAAGGATTTCAAGCAATGAAGACCTTCAATTTATGGAGTAAGAATCCTTCAACAAGCCCCAATTTCAACCCTAGGGAAAACTAGGGATTTCCTAGGGAAACATTTACCTAGGGCATAATAATCTAACCTCAAAATGGATGGATTGGTCACTAAAAGGAGTTGATTTGAAGCAATAAGATTTCCTTCTAATGTTGAATCCTCCCATAAGCTAATGACTTCAACCCTAGTTGAACTTCATACCCTAGCCATAACTAGCAACTTATCCTTAAGGGGTTGAAAATAATATTTAAAGAGGGAAAATAAGATTTAGTGTAAGTTTTATGGATGATAAATAAAGCGAAAAAAGCCAATGCCTATTCATTTGGGTGATGGAGTCTATGGGAGTGTAAGATTTTCTATATATTGGCAAGGAGAAAGGGAATAACAAAACCCTAGATTTCAAAACCCTAACTATCACTTTTGTGAGGGATCAAAGCCAATTAGAAGGGATAGTTAAAATATTCACCAATGTGATTGTCATTTTCATTATATAAGTGAGTAATGCATGCAATACTATCAACTAGAACCCATAGAATGATTTTCAACAATAACTAGCACAACATAAACCCTAGATAATTAACCATTCCATACATTTTACACAAAAATAAAGATTTTTCAAATCCAGGGATAGAATGCATGAACAAGCCTTTATTTATCCAAATGAAATTTCCAACACCAAATAAATAGCTCCAAATAGCAAGAATACACCATAGATTCATATCTCCACAAGAAACAAGAAGTATCAAAATCTCCAAGAGCATTGAAATAAGTCACAAGTGATGATGATCCAATACAATAGCATATCCTCTATTTACATGAGGATTAGGACTAACAGTTAGCATAATAAAACCCTTAAAACAAGTTTGATGCTAAAATGTACTTGGGTTACAAGCCAACCCACTAACTTTATCAAAATATGCCCTAATTAGCCCACCCATGTGAGACGTAATCTCTCTCATGCTGACGTCTTCAACAATAAATGCTCTAAATTGATGTAAAATGGTGATGAGGTATCCAAGAAGGTGTATATGCCTACGAGATCCATGATTTGAAGGTTGGCCCTAAAATTTACCTCATCACCTCCTGTGGGCTCCCAAGATCCAGTTGGGGTGCTACAATGTTATCTCCATGGGTCTCCAACTACGAAATGAGGCCTCTTCTTCTCTAGCGTTAGGGATTCCTTTGGTGCAACAAGCCCTCTCTAGTCTCTCAATGTGATACCATCCTCATTTGGGCTAAGAATTAGTTATTTCCCATCATGTTGTGTGAAGGCCATCCTAGGGGAAAGTTGGGTCCAAATTTGTCATCCTAAAGAACCTTGAAATCTGGGTCAAAGTCAACTAATATCCTCAATGTTAGAGGTGCTCTAGGACAGGTGTCATCTGATGATGTTGTTAGGAGCCTCTTGGCTCTCAACACTTCACTTTTTTGGGCCAATATACTCCTCTGAAGGGCCTAGGTACCTATAGAGTAGGTTCCCAAGGCCTGGGTTGATGAACCACCTAACAAGAACAACAAGGATTCTAAAGATAGCAACCAGTCATTAAGGATCAAGATCAATAATGCATATAAGTGAACCAAACTTGAATCTCATGGGAAATTAATACTTCAAACAAGGATCCCTTTCCAAAATTAGGACCCTGATCTCACAAAGGGGTTTTCTCTCTAGGTACAGGTGGCTAAATGTCAACCCTATTAGGTGCTTCCAACACCTAAGATGAAGAAACAATTCCCTAGTCCAACCTTCAATTGAGTGGTGTTAGTGAACAATAATGATGGCAATGGAGAGGAGATAACATCATGGCCAAGTGCCATGGTCAAAGGGACTACTTGATGGGGGTGTCCACCTCCTGAGTGTATAGATTTTAGGACATAGCATTCGTGGATACATGAGTTATCATCTCGGCCTTGGTTTTTCCACCCCTCTTGTGCGCCTTTTAATTCTTGAATTTTTTCCTTGTATTACTGCTTATAGCTCAAGGGTTAGATCTTGCTTTGTATGATGTAGCAGTTGTATTGTTGTTTTTCTATGATAATGGCGTTTAGGATAGAATATTAAGTCACTAACACTACCAAACCAAGTATCACAACAAGTCTACTTTGCACAACAGAATATAACAATAGTAAATATACTAGTGCACAAAATATACATAAATTTATACAAATTTATACAACAACCCAATTTCATTATATTAATCCAATTGAATAATACAATAGTTTAGGGCTCATGTGCCAAGGATAATGGCCCTCATATATCCACTGATACAAGATATACAACAACTAGGGATTTGTGTTTGTCATGATGAGAACGAATCTACCCAATACAAGATACTATGATCATCTAATTGACGTATAGCTCCTCATAGCTACCTTGGTCATACCCTGTACATATCTGCTTGGTTCTTTGACTCTCGATCTGCAACACCTACCTCTAAAATGCACCAAGTCCATCTGTCCACTGAATCTCGACTCCAACTTTCTCTCTAGTTGATTGTTCTTCAATGCATTGAGACTCCCATCGATTTGTTCACAACTTCGTTTATGAACAAATCTCATATGCCCACTACTACTCCTCAACTACTTAGGGACTTCAACCCACTATAGTCTTCTTGCACTGCTCCAATGAACACTAACATAGGGAATAGAGGGTTACCACCTATCACTGCAAGATGTCCTCCTCCCACAATGAACAAGGGCTAGGAGGGTTGCCCAACTTCTATTGTAGATTTCCTTCTCTACATGGAAAGTCTAGAGTTACTTGAACTACACCTGGTTGATCATACCTCTGATCTCTTCTTCTGCCACTTCTAAAAATCCCTTAGTCCATCAAGAGACGTGTTCCTTCAAGATTGAAGCAAGCCTCTATAATCCTCCCAAGTTATTCTTTAGGCTACTTCAATTATGCCTCACCTAGGCCCACACTTGGTCCACTCTCACGCTACCCTCCAACAAATCACAAACATCCAATACATGTTGTGGCATATTCTCACTGGTTAGGGCATCCAAACAATATGGTCACCCTTCCTCTTGGTTGCTATAGAATTCTACAATTTGTCCTCTCCTAGGACACTCATCCTCTAGCATCCAATCATAAAAAAAAATGATATTTGCAACTCCTTGTTGTTGCCATCTTGCCTTCAGATCCGTGCAATCTCTGAGCTCTGGTTAGGGCATCACAATAGCCCTAATTCTACTAAAACTCACTACGGATCCCTAACTAGGTTGCACTTCCTCATTGTCCTTCTAGGCATCCTTATGCATTGTTGTAGGTCTTGGAACTTCCAAAAACCACCCAACAACGTATAAACATGCTATAAAAATACAAACCAAACCTACTAACAAAAGGAACAACCATTTTTTGTGTTCTGACATTCTCTAAATGTTTGCGAATAACATAGAGGGTATAACTAGCCCTCTCATCCTTCACAAACAATCACAATGTTTTTTGTCGTAGCATATTTTCCTTGCAACCAAGAACAATGAACAAAACTCACACAAAACTAGCACAAAAAACCCTTAATCCTTACCTTTGACCTGTGGCCTCATATGGCAAGGAAGATGCTCCAATATAAAGATAAGTTTCCCACAAAATAGTCCTCATGGTCATCATACATACTGACTCAGACCTATGTCTTTATCTCAAGGAATGTGCACTTTAGAAATATCCAAAACCCTCTCCAAACTTGTGCTTCCTTGCTCATTTCTTCCTGCCTCAGAACCGCACCAAAATCCAAGAGTTATTCCATGATGTGTATGCTCTTACGATGTGTTTTATGCCTCCACACATGATTCCTTTTTATACTTTCTCATGTGGCTTCAATAAACTAACCATGTGGGCTTGTACAATTGTCATAAGGCCTCCTAACAACTAGGTTGACCTTAACTTTGTGCCACAATGCCCACATCATAACTTCAAAATTTCATCGCTCCACTTTTACAACTCGTATTTCAATGAGTTTTGTTGCCTTTGGTTCCTCTCAGAGTCCTCTATCATCTCCATCACACTCATCATCAAACCTCGTCACGAATTCACATCCACATGCTTGGGTGCAAAGCCCACAAGCTTGGGTTCTAAGCCCACAAACATACTTGTGTGCCCATTCCTCCAAAACCCACTAGCCTAGGGTTTGGAGTACCTCCCAAGCTACAAATATCAACACTCCCTCTTAGCAAGGAAGGTATGTTGAACACTAGGAAGTCTTCATCATCATCTCTGGCGACACTAGCTCATCTTGCGTCCATCACTGTAGCATACTATATAGAATTAACCCTACAATATTGGTAGTACCTCTGCCTCATCTCATATGAACTTGAAGACTTCAACACTTCCATAGGGATGCTCCCTCTAAATCTAGACTCCCTCTAAGTTTGCTTAATCTCAATTGGCTCAACCTATCACTGATCTCGTGTCCTACAAGGTTAGTCAGAGTTGTGGTCAAACATGGTCCATCATCGCTGCAACCCAATCCTACAATAACTCATCCTCATGGATCAAACACAACTCGTGAAAATCCCTCCAATATCAGATATGCAACACCATGATCCAATGAAGACACTAGCCTGCTGATTTGTAGTCCATCACATGAAGTCATCTTGATCATGTTAAGCTTGTCCATGCCAAAGCAATCCTCGAGCTATCCCAACCATCCATAACAAGACATAGAAAGTCCATGATCTGCAAGCCACCTCAAAACATACTGTAGTGCACCAGGTTCACCATCAATCAAACAGAACTCCTAACCAATCTCACCATGTAGCTTATCAAGACCACATCTCCATGTCTTTAGTTGAACCCTTTGCTCCATGATCTATACAAACCCATCTCCCTTTGAGCTACTCTGTTGTGCACATTCTAATTCACTAGCCTTTCAAAGTAGCTTTTATACCATTTTTTTCCATGATACTAGTGTCTAGGATAAAATCTTAAGTCACTAACGCTATCAAACCAAGTATTACAACAAGTCTACTTTGCAAAGTGGAATATAAATAGCAACAAATCTACTAATGCACAAAATATATACAACCGTTTACAATTTTATACAAGCCAACTTCGTTCTATTAATCCAACTGAATAATAAAATAGTCTAAGGCTCACGTACCAGGATAATGGCCCTCATACATCCACTAATAAAAGATATACAACAAATAGGGATCGGTGTATGTCATGATGACCACCAATATACCCAATACAATATATTTTGACTATCTAGCTGATGTAAAGCTCCTCATAGCTTCCTTTCCCATACCATGTACACATATGCCTGGTTCTTCAACTCCCGATCTGTAGAACCTACCTCTACCAATGCACCAAGTCCATCTAGCCATTGATTCTCAGCTCCAACCTGCTCTCTAGTTAATTGTTCATCCTTCAACACAAAAACACATTGAGACTCTTGTCGATTTGTTCACAACTTTGTTTTTTAACAACTCTTGTCTTCCCATTATTTCTCCCAAGCTACTTAGGGGATTCATCCCACTATAGTCTTCCTGCATTGCTCCAATGAATACTAACATAGGGAACATAGGGTTTCAACCTATCACTGCAAGATATCCTTCTACCACAATGAACACAGGCTAGGAGGACTACCCAACTTCCATTGTATATGTCCTTATCCACGTGAAAAGCCTAGAGATACTCAAACTAATCCTAGCTAATCATACTTATGAGCTCTTCTTCTGCCACTTCTATCAATCCCTTAATCCATCAAGAGACTTGTTTCTTTGGGTTTGAAGCAAGCCTCTACAATCCTCCCAATTTTTTCTTTAGGTTTCTCCAATTCTGCCTCACCTAGACCCACACTTGGTCCATTCTCATGTTTCCCTCCAACAGAACACGAGAGTCCAATACATGTTGTAGCATATTCTCATTGTTTAGGGCATCCGAGCACTATGATCAACCTTCCTCTTTGTTGCTAACATACTCATACAATTTTTCCTCTCCTATGACATTCATCCTCTAACATCCAATCACCAAAGAAGATGATATCTGCAACTCCTGTTGTTTCCACCTTGCCTTGGGATTTGTGCAATCTCTTTTCTTTTGTTAGGGCATCACAACAACCCTAATTATTCTCCAATTTACTATGACTCCCTTTCCCAACTAGGCTAGTTTTCCTTGTTGTCCTTCTAGGAATCCTTATGCATTATTGTAGGCCTTGGAACCTCCACAAACCACCCAACAATGTACAAACCTACTACAGCAATACAAACCAACCCTACTAGCAAAGGGAACCACCATTTTTTGGGTTGCAGCCTTCTCTAGATTTACGTAGCTAGGAGAGAGGGTCTAACTAGCCCTCTCGGCCTTCAAAAACAATCACGAAACTTGTTTTTGTAGCAATCTTTCCCTGCGGCCTAGATAGTGACAAAAACCCACACAAAACTAGCACAGAAAACCCTTAATCCTTACCTCTGACCTGTGACCTAATCTAGCAAGGAAGATGCTTCAATATAGAGAAAAGTTGCCCACAAAAAAATCCTCATGGCCATCATACATACTGCCTCAGACCTGCGACTTTCTCTCAAGGAATCTATACTTCAAACTGAGACAAAACCATCCTCAAACTAATGCTTATGTGCTCCTTGATTATTGCCTCAAAACCACACCAAAATCACAGAGCTAATCCATGATGTGAATGCACTTAGGATGTGTTTTATGCCTTCACACATGAGTCATTGTTATAATTTCTCATGTGGCTTCAATAAATTAACAATGTGGACTTGTACAACTATCATAAGGCCTCCTAACAGTTAGGTCGACCTTAAATTTGTGCCACAATGCCCATACCATAACTTCAAAAATCCATAACTCCACTTCTACAACTTGAATTTCAATTATCATTACCTTTGGTTCCTCTTGGGGTCCTCTATCATCTCCATCACTCTCATCATCAAACCTCATCACAGATTCACACCCACATGCTTGGGTGAAAATCCCACAAGCTTGGGTTCTAAGACCACAATCTTATTTGTGTGCCCATTCCTCCAAATCCCACTAGCCTATAAGGGTTTGGAGTACCTCCCAAGCTACAAATCTCAACATGTATTACCCTTTTAAGATGATTTAGTTTATCGCTTATCGGGGTTGGGACATGCAAGGGTACCTTTTTTATGTAATGGAGCATCATGTGATGAAGATATGAGTGATGGTCATATGAGGTAGGTAGATCTCATGCTAGGTTTTTTTCTATGTGATAATTCTTATGTCCCAGTCATCTTTTGCATTTTGATTTTTCTTTATTTGTTTTTTTGTTTCCATGTTATGATTTTTCCATTTATTTTAGTTGCATCAACTTCCTAGGGAAAAAATTTCGGGCCCTACTCAAGGCATGTGAACATATGAGTGTCAAATCCCCAAGAACCAATGACAAGTTGTACCCAAATAATGGAGGTGAAATAGGGCTTGTAATGTAGGATGTAAGGTGTTAAGCATGAAAAGCGAATACGGAACAAGTAATCTCAGTCATGGCTTCCAAAGTAGTGCCCCTCCTATAACCCAAATGGGGCTTCAAAGAGGTCCCACTAGAATAGGATCAAATATTAACCCCCCAAGTAAGGTGAGAGAACAAGATCATGGTCAAGGTATGGAAATCTTCCATATCACCCCATAATCCATACTAAATGCCCAAAGACAAACAAGTATAAGCACCCTATTGTAAAATTATCAAAATACATTTTGAATGGAAAGCCACCTTCCTCTAAGTGTTAATGTTAGACGAGTGAGAAGCACATGGTTGATGCAAGTGGCAGAGGCATATGGCATATCATCATCTAATGGTGGTTGGAAGAGATTATTGGTTGTTTGCCTATCAAATGTAGGAGAAATTTTTTCTCCTATGGGGTTACCCATTTTGGTTGGTAACAATATCCATTCTACAAGTACCAAATTAGAAAACATTTGTATACAAAATTTCACTTCCACGTACCCTAAGGTGTATCAGACGTTCCTAAGGTTTCTTGAAACTATACTTAGATCATCCAATCAACAATATTGTTGCTATAATGGCACTAAGAACAATACTCGTGAAAATTATTCCTTAGTACCTAGATAATTGGGTAGTATGGCCAAGCGTATAATTGAGCCTCCTTAGTTAGAGCCTTGAGAAATCGGGTTGAGCACTATTGTTCGACCCTACATGGCTATGAGAGATTTATAGCACCTAGCACTCCCTTGTCCTCAAGATCCTTGAAACCCTACTTGTTGACAATTTAGGAAAATCAAACAAAAAAATTGTCTTGAAAATTTGTGCATTCAATCACTAGAAACCCTACTTCTTTCTATTGACCCATGAAATTGCTACATAAACCAGAGTACTGAGAATTTGAGCATTATATTAGCATAATATCGCCACACCCTTATTTGAGACCCATCTCAACAAAATCCTTATGTCACACTCATTTTTGTGGTACCATCTCTCAAAAGCCTTGTTTGGTTATCTGCTCACCCCATTACCAAGCCACTGTCTCAGCAAACCTAGAAAGAAGCTCAGCCACCATGTTATCTGTGTCCCACTAAAAGTTGGTACCCCTAGGAGAGTTTTTCTCCTATTCATCTTCTTCCAAACATCATCCAGCAGCCCCTCAAATGCACCTATAGTCGATGTGATGTGTCACTTTATCTTTGTTCCCTGCATCAATTATATGTTCCATCGCCCATCTTTTGAGAGCATATGTTAGAAGGTGGGAAATCCGACCCAAAAGGTATGTTTTTCATTGTGCAATCAAGGGCTTATGTTTTTTTTTCATTGTGAAATTGGGTGTTGTTGACGATGCTAGACCCGCCAACATTCATGGGATCTCCCTAGTATGAAGTCCCAACTAGACCTCACACCATTTGGGGTAGGAGTCTCATCCAATATGATGGTCTGATTTCCATTATCTTAAATGCTTTCTTTAGCTCTTGCTTATCAGCACATGAGAGTGGTCTTCTTTGTCTTCGAGGTTCACATGCCTGGTGAGTGCTAGTATTACTTGTGTCAAGGTTCTTTCATGACATAGAGAGAGGGTGGAAGTGAGTCTCGAGTTGAATGGGAAGAGTCCCAACTCTATCAGAGACACACAACACAACAGGATGTGAAGATTCTAGCAAAGCAGTCCACACGGATGTGGCAGTCACACACATAAGAAGGGATAGCACATACAACACTCAACGGAGTAATTCGCGCGAATGAGATAGTCGTTATAACAAGTTTATGGGAAATGTTATGTCTGATGTCTGGCGAGGCAGCCCATGCGGGAAGGACATTGTTAACAACTTAAACAACATAATTTCATAAACATATGTATTAAAACAACTGAAAGAGTACAAATGTTTTAATACGGGTTAAAGAACAATGCATTACAAGTGTTCCAAGTCTTACAAACAATTACAATACATGTGTGAAAACGTGTTGGTCTATTATCAGGCTTCTGAATTAAGTGAAAGTTCCAAGACACATCATTACACCATACATCACTAACCCCGTAAGAGGGGGGTTGGAGCCACTGCTCACTCCTCGAAGAAAAGACTATAGACTGTCAAGGCTATGTGGGAGGAGCCAAGGTGAAAAGTCCTTTGCATGTACAAATGAGAGGGTATTTATAGCCAAGGGTGAAACTGGCCCTTCTAACTGTTTGACTTATTTGACTCTTCAGCTTTACATGACTCTTCATATGACATGTGGGTCTCTTGGACTTCCATATTACATTACATTGATTTACAATAGTATGGCCCACAGTGGTGATGTGGCCGACATGACTCATGACATGACTCGACACGACAATGCTGGTATGTTCATGTTGTTGCTAGTACGCATGTCAAGTTGCAATGCTGCTAAGTGATGGATATGCTCTTCGTGTATCATAGCTTCACCTCCACATGGAAAGGTGTGCGGAGTCTTCGATGGTCTTGGTGTTCACTTGATGTCACATGTGCACATTTCTCCTTTGCTTTTACTTTGGCATGCTTCACATGTTTGTCCATTCTCGAAAACATATCCTCGCATGCATCATCCATTTGCAAAAAAATCTCCTCGCATGCATCGTTCATTCATCCAGTCATGAACAAATATCCTTGCATGTGCTCTCCTAGTTCATCTTGTTCGTTGTCGCATCATGTCTCATCCATTTACTTGTATCTGTAATCACTCATGACAAGATGACATAAAATCCATAAACCTCCTAGTCTACCATGATTCAGTGTTGTTCGCTTTCGGATGTAGGTGACCAGGAGAAAGGACAAGGCTATGAAACTGTGCAAGGCAGATTCCAAGCTGGGATGTGAGCTTCAGGCATCACCGGTGAAAATTGCGCAGAAGTCATTGGGAGACTGAGATGTATAATCTAGATTAGTAGTGACTGTTCATAAGATATAGCTCAGCTGGAGGGAAAATTTGCACAATTTCTTGAGGGAAGCAATGCAGGCAGCAAAGGGGTTTAGAAGCAAAAACTGTGCAATTCCTTCGGGGAGCTAGCAGCGGGATGCAGGAGGCTAGCCGGGAAAAGCTACACATTTTTTTTAGGGAGCTGGTAGTGGGTTGTAGTATTTCTTGTGACAAAAAGTGCACAATTGATGGGAGGCTGACCTACTAAACACCTATGCATAGTTTCTGAGCTGAGCGAGATGTTGTGTAGTTGAGGGACTGCTCACAAAATCTGTGCAGTTTTCTGGGTGAGTGGCAAGTCGACTGATGGGGTGGCTAGCTGGAAAAACTACACAATTTTTTGAAGGAGACAATGACAGACACTAGTGTCTGTCCAGCCTGCCTGTGCAATTTCTTCAGTCAGAAAAGTGGGCATGCTTGGCATATTTTACATAATTTTTGAGGGGTGTGAGTCCCGAGGTCACTGCCCGGTCAAACTCTCTAGTTGACTAACAAGAGGCTTGGTTGATATGCTTGCGGGCAGTGCAGATTGAAATGGCTTGTTGGACACTTCTCCTTTGTTCTGGGTGAAAGTCGGTCGAGTCAATTCTAGGGTGGAAGTACAGTTGTTGGAGGGTGATTAGTCATTAGAACTTCAGCAAAATGACTAAGTGTGTGAGTGAGTGACTTGTGCATATGCGACCTTACAAACACACACTCAACATGACTCGATGACAAGACACCTCAAACCATCAAGACAACATATGCTCGGTGTGACTGACCAACGGTGTGAGTGACAATCGCAACACTTGTGAAAGATCATTGAACTATTGCGATGATGCTTGCGTGACAATGCATACAAATTTGTGTGTAAGTGCGACCACTATTTACATAGTGAATACAACTTATGCACACGAAGCAGGACCTTGTTTGTGGCCAGAACATGGCTGCAAGCATGACATTGTGACCAACATGTAAAAGAGATGTTTGTTGAACGATCAAGCGAGGAGGGTGCAAAGACTCACTACGAGCTCACGGGATGAGCCAAAGTGCTTGCAAACATCAAGGAAAAAAACCCAAGGAAGGCTCTGAAATTCGATGTAGGCCAAAATTTTGGATGGTGTTGCAGCCACTACAACACTTGGCGACACACTGGTTGAACTCCAAATTCTCTGTTTTGGTCCATTGACAGCATAGGGCCTTGGTCTTTCAAGGAGTATTGAATCGTTGCATGGGTTACTTCGGCTTCCCCACTTACCCCATGGAAATACATGCTTCACCTTTCACCAAATAAGTCTAACACAATAACAAGTTTCAGCGTGATCACAATATTTCGAAATCGGGAAGGGTAGTTTGGCTCATGAGTTTAAAAAATTCAGAGTATAAGTTTTCTTCTATGGTGTTGCTCCGCTGCCAGCAAGCCTAGATAGTAGCCCGACGGATTCATGCAGGAACACACGCATTTCTCCACTGCCAGCGAGCCTAGTCAGTACCTTGGTGGAGTTGCATGCTTCACCTCTCTGCGTAGGAAGCCTTTCTCTTATTTTGCCTTTGTATTTTCTAAGAGGACTTTGCATAGGCATTTATTTATTTTTGGGGCGGAAGAGGGATCCCGACTTATTAGGAGTAGTAGAGGTTGTTCCTTTATAGAAGCATGTAAGACCTCTGACATAGGTTTCCTTGTTTAGATTTTCCCCTTCTCCGTTTCTACTAGTTGGATGAGCTTGATCACACAAAGCAGAAAGTTGAGTGCAGGCATGGGGCTTCCTAGTGTGGACACAGGTTCATGGTTGGACCCAAGCTTCCCTTGTAGACAACTTGTATTTTCCATCAAGACTTCATCAACCGAAGGTTACAACCAAGCATAGAGAAGATGGACGTAGGACAGGCCAAGTGTTGCAATGTCACAAGACTCTTTAGATCTCAGCCACATACTCATTCAAAATCCAAAACTCAATAAAGGGCAACACTTATTTACAAAAACAAAAAATAGTAAGATACTAAACAAACAAACAAAAAAATGAAACAAAAATAGTAAGCAAATCAAAAAAGAAAAACAATAAGTAGTAAACAGACTATGTACATAGCACGGGGCACAGCCCCGACTTACTGAAATTAATGTTTGAGATCTTGACCATTGACAGAGAGACTTTAAATCCCCCCATAAAGTGATTGCAGATGGTATGTGTGTGGGCCAAGCTTCTCATGGACTGTGTACGGACTAATTCACAGGGAATGGAACTTCATATGCTTGCCTTTCTCTTCATGGGGCTTATCCCATTTCAATACTAAGTCACCAACATCAAAGTTAGCTTTCCCCGCAGATTTCTTTTCGAACCATCTCTTGATACGATTCTAGTGGAGCGTAAACTTTTCTTTTTCTTTCATCCTTTCTTGATGTAGTTTGTGAAGTGTATCCATCCTACGATGAACTAGCATACAAGGCTTGCCTTGGGATTCTTGAGACAACTGAAGTGCAAGCAAGTAGATGTTGAGTGGTAGGATGGCTTCTTTCCCATAGACCAGGAAGTATGCTGAGGTATTCAAAGAGGGTTTCGGTGTTACGCGGTCAGCCCATAACGCATTCGTCAAGGCAAAGTGTTAGTTACGTTGTTCAGAGTAAACAATCTTTTTTATCATACGATAAGGTTTTTGTTTGTGGATTATGCAAGGCCGTTTCTCTGCGGGCAGTAGTTAGATGAGTGTTTCAACACAATACCATTTTGCAATGCAAAATCATAAATATTTAAAGATGAAAAGTACATTGAATTTTCAAACACAGGAGATATCAGGTAGCCAAAGCGTGAGATGATGTTCTGTTGGAGGAAGTTGATGACTTCCTGGTCGTTCACTTGCTTGAGAGGAACTTCTTTTGTCAACCATGTGAAGTAATCAGTTGCTACCAAAATGTAGTGGTGTTGTTTCGATGAATGTGGAAAATTTCCCGGATGATGTCCAAGCCCCATTGTTGGAACAGTTTAGTCACTGCAACAGGGTGCAGTGGGGCTGCTGACCTTCATGTTCTGTCGGCACATCGCTGACAGACCAGGCAATTGCGGGCGTAAGCATGTGCATCCTTGAATAATGTGGGCTAGTAGAAACCGGCTCGCATAACTTTGTGTACAATGGTATTTCCCAAAAAGTGACCCCTGATTGGTCTGTCATGCAGATCTTGCAAAAACTTCTCTAATTCATGTGCCTCCAGGCACCTGAGCAAGATTTTGTTATTGTGCTTTCTGTAAAGCACTACGTGCACCAACTAATAGGCTAAATCTTTAAGGTGCAATGCCCTCTTCTATCTCATTGAAAAGAGAGAGGGTATGGTGTCGTGCTCAAGGTACTAGCACACATCTTCATACCAAGAGTTTATGCTTGTAGTGGGTGGTGCTTGCATTACATCATACATTTCAATTTCCTACTCCCAACCGGTGAGCTCTGCTTCTTCCTCCTGTGCATGTACTACCTCAACTGCGAGTCTACAGAGACCATGACCCTTGACAGTGTGAACTGGCTTGATGTCAAGATCATACTCTTGCAAGCCTGTCATCTAGTTCATACGTCATTCACCCAACTCTTGTTGTACGAGCAGTGAGTGGACTGCTGGGTGAGGCACATACACTATGCAATGGTTCTTCAACAAGTAGGGTCTGAAGTGTTTCACCACCTTGTATATTAAATATGCTTTTTTGTCAACAACAGGAACTCCCTGCATGCTTGTGCTTATCAAGGATATGGGACGTTCATTGTTCAGTTCATCCTTCTAAGTGAGTACTGCATTGAGCGAGCTGTCAGAGGTGAAGGTGTATAACAGAAAGTCTTTGTTGAAATCTAGGTTGTAGAGTGCAGGCACTTCTGTAATAGCCTGCTTGATACGGGGGAATGTGTACTTTTCCCTCTTGCCCCAGTTGTATATTGGATCCTTCTTGATCATGTCTTGCATTGGTTTTACTATCTACACATAGTCTGAGATGAACTTCCGGAGGAAGTTTATCTTTCCCAAGAAGGACTGCATTGCTTTCTTATTGGTTGGGTGAGGGATATGTGTAGTAGTTCGGACCCGATCTGAATCAACCTTGATCCCGCTTTTGACAACGATGTGCCCAAGGAAGTTCCCCTTAGACACTGCAAATATTCTCTTTTTGGGATTCAAGGAAATCTCGTATTTCCAGCATCACTCAAAAATTTTCTTCAGATGGTGTATGTACTCTTCCTGTTTTCTTGAAAACATAGTCACATCATCGAGGTACACCACTACACTATGTATGATGAGTCCGTAAAAGGAAATTTCCATGGTGTGTTGAAAGGTGGCACCTGCATTCACAAGCCCAAATGGCATTCATTTGTATGCGAACGTACCCCACTTGGTACAGAAGGCAGTTTTGAGTCTATCAGGTTCCACTACAAGGACCTGATTATATCTTGAAAGCCCGTCAAGTAAGGAAAACATTTATGCCTCAGATATTGTCTACAAAATGTGCTCCATAGACGGCATGGCGTAGTTTCCTTTGTCTGAGGCACAGTTCAAGTTCCGTAAATCAACACACAAGCGGATTTCCCTGGACTTCTTACGTACAAGAACAAGGTTTGAAACCCATGTAGAATGACGAACTTTGTATATGATGAGTGCATCCAACAGCTTGATGAGATCTTTCTGTATGAGGGGTTCAAGTGATGAATGTAGTTTCCTCAGCTTCTACTGATATGGCTTGACACCTTCTTTGATTGGAATGATGTGTTGGATTATTCGTGTGTTGTAAGTTTTCAGATGATCATATGTCCATGTGAACGCATCCCAGTACTATTTGAACAAGCAGATAAAAGCTTTCTACTCCTGCTACATGCAACAAGTACCGAGATTGATGAACTTCGGATCTTGTTCTGTCCTCAAGTTAACCAGTTCGTGCATCATGGTAGAGTTGTGGATTTTGTTGTTCTTTGGCCCCTGAAAGCGTTCTTGCAAGTCATAGAGATTTTCCAAAGATACCACACCCTTATGGATGAGGTGGCCTTTCTTGTTATCTACCCTAGCTTACAAAGATTGCTCGTGCTCGTCTTCATCTATCATTGCATCCTTGAATATATCAGTGTTGGCCATGAAATGTAGTATCTATTGATCATCATCAAACACGCATAAATTAGTTATGTTATTCGGGATAGAAGGTCTATAAAAAATTTCAAAAGTAAATCTATCCCTGAGCGTTGACATTCTAGAAGTTGTATTTTTTAAAGCATTCACAGCCGCATTATGCATTATTGGTACAACAGTGATATTAAATGCTTGGAAGTTAGAGATCAGTCGCCATACCTCTTGTTGGTAACTTTTGAGATGAGGTGATAAATAGTGAATGGTGTTACGTACCTCCCGTACCACTATTTTTGAATCACCTACCACTTTGAGTTTGACCACATTGAGGCTAATGGATTTTTGCAAGCCCAACATGAGTGCTTCGTATTCAGCAATGTTTTTTGTGCACTCAAACTCCAAGTAGCTTGAAATCAAATGTTTCTAGTTTTTGGGTCAATCAAGACACACCCAGCTCCTGAGCCATCCTGTGTCTTTGATCTGTCGAAGTACATGGTCCACAAGTCATCTGTACATGGACCATTCAACATGCTTGCACTATTGCTACTGCTATTACTACTGCTACCGCTACTAATGTTACAATGCACTATATAGGTTTCATTTCCATCAGTTGGGCAAGGAAGGAGACCCAACTACATGTCTAGTGGGGTCGGCACTGGTCATGCGGGATAACACCCCAGCATTATTTCCAAGAGGCAGTTGTCGAACATGAGCTGTGTGATGGCCAACGGTTCATTTTCGCCATTGATGGGAGTGACATTGTGCCTTGTGTATCTCTCGAATAACACCCGGATTTGATTTTTTTGCCCTGTATGGAAGCCACATGTGTGACCAGTCTGTAGCAAAGTATCCATTCAACTTGTTGGACCTGTATCTATTTAGTAAGCCATAAGCTTCTGGTATGTCCACAACACCAATTTTTCTACACTGGTGAACTCGGTCATCATGAGATAGTCAGATAATCACATCCCAAAGTTCACCAATGGTTGGTACAAATGTCTGATCGAGTTAGATGATTTGCATGAATGTCTTTCTCCAATGTGCAATGATCTTTTTGCCAGAATCAACTAAAAAATTGTGAACATTATAGTTAAAGATTTCAAATGGAAGCAGGAATGGAGGGAAAACAAAGTTTGATTCTTCCATTTGGAGTGTGTTTAGCACAGTTGAAAGTTATCCAGGAAGTGTGCTTGCTTCTTTGCTGGTAGAGGTTGTGTTGTCCATTGATGTCTGCCCTAATGCACATAGTAAGATGTCTCGTCGACTCTAAATCTTAGCCAACTTGAACAAACTGATATTTGCACGAGTTTTCTTCATGTCTTCCACAATGTTGTAATCCAAAGTGGGTAGACTCACCGAGATTCCTGAGGTAAGACTAGTGTTTTTTTTGTCCGTGGAAATGTTCTACAGTTTTCGACTAATGGACGTACTCTTGTCCATCACTATCTTCCTGGGATTTCTTTGGGTTTTCTTCTTTTGGATGGTTGGTGGATCAACTTTGGTCAGCAGTTCGAGCCTTTGTTGCATTTTCCCAAGTGTAGGGGGAGCCCCTTGACTCTAATATTGTAACGACCATTTTGATTTTGGTGTTGCTTCTCTATGTTTGTCTTCTTTGTTGCTTGTGAGCACTGCTAAATGTTCACCACCTTCCCAGTGCTTGATGTCTCGTCATGTGTAACATCTTCATCACCATCTGTGTCTCTCAATTGTCCCTGCACACTTCTCATCGTGTTTGGCATGTGATTGCATATTGAGCTTGCAACTCATTTCCAGTCTGAATAAGACCCTTCCAGATGCTCATCTTCATGAAATGAACAAAATTCATTGTTCGTGCATTGTTCGAGCTGGAAAATTGAGTTGGAGATCTATGCAGTTTTAGTTGGGAAGTGATTGTTGCCTGATGGCATGCTTCCTTGTCTTTGTTTGGGTGGCCAGTTGCTCGCAGATGTGTCAATTGTTTGTTGTTTGAGGTTGGACACTTCTGTTGTCAAGCTTTTGTCCTTACCCTTGATCATCACAGCTGGGGCTTCCTGCTCGCATCTCTGGAGTCCTTCACGAGTTCATCATCCTTAACAAATCCAATCGCACATAGGAATTTCTCAATAGTGATTGCCTCTTCGTAGTTTTCTAACAATATTGGTTTCATAGCTCGTTTGACGAACTGCACAATGTTGGTTCGCAGAGCGAATGTGTAGTAATCGACAGTGATGGAGTCATGAGGTTTCATGTCTGCTGCAAACTTATTCAATATGTGCAAAAATATCTGATTGAAATATTTCACATTTTCTTTCCCCTCCATCTTCAGGCTTCCCAATTCTTTAAGTAACATGACTGGGGTCTTGTCAACAACAAAATTTTCTAGAAACATACGTTTGAACGTGTTATGCTCCTAGATCAATAGGTGTCATATTTCATGATTGGCATTGTTGAGCTCTATAATATGTTCATACCTTCCCTGGTTGTAAAGGTTTTCCATATTCTCAAGAAATCAAAAAGTTTTAAAAAAATGTAAAGAGGGTATGCCCTAAAAGAAAAATCAAAAGGCAAAAAGAATGAAATGGTAAAAAAAATGAAAAAATGAACCCCAAAAAAAATAGGCCAGGAAAGTGTGCAAGTCCAAAATGCCACTACTATTCTATTTTTGCAATAATCTGATGGTGTGCAGCTTGTTGACTTATGCCACCATTGATGAATGGCCAAACAGCTCAATCTTGGCTAGTTCATGTCTGAATTTACTTGTTTTTAGAAATAGAGAATAGAATTTGTCCAAACTATTCAATCTTGGCAGATAGGTAGAGAAGCAAAGGAGCTCAACAGTTAAATCTAAGCCATGGGATGTTATAAGTGTAGACTTAGGTAGGATTGCCAAGAAAAGAAAAGAAGATGATAAGGGTTTGCCAGTTCAAATGCACCCAAAGTAAGAAGAAGAAAAATGCTAGGCAAAGTAGGCTGGATAGGCAGAATGGTGTTGCAGAATGTGACTTGTGATGTATTGGGTAAATATGTTAACTTTCAGTCCCATCACAAGTGCAAAGCAGATACTTTGACACAGTGCAAGCAAGGCAGAGTCTCATGACTAACTCCCCTTCTTGCTTTTCCCCAAATCATTTACTAATTTCCCCATAGATATTAAGATCTTCTTAATATCACCAATCCACTCATCTCATTTCATAAAATGCCTAAGTAAAACCCCTTTTACTTAGGAAATTATAAAAATATCACAAAAACCCCTTTTCCCTTTAAAGCCTAAGTTTAACTTAGCGTTTTCAGTTTCATTTCAAAATTCATATTAACTTTTAACATATATTTAAATCCCTATAAATTTGTTCCCATCCCGTATTATATAAATATATGTAGAAAACCCCAAAAACATTAATATTCTCTCCCCGGTCGAAATACAACCATAGCACCGTATAAAGCAGGAATTAATGGTTCATGTGGAACCTTTTATAGCCTTCCCGCCGTGAAAATCATGGGATAATTGACCACCTGGTTTAATTATAACCAAACCCCGAACCGATAACATGGCGCCAGATACTATTTAAAAACATTGTTTATTGAACTCGGGCCCACTCCTCAACCCTCCGCCATCTCCGACGCCCGTCAACCATCAGATCTAGGCTCGCTCATCCAACGGCCCATGCTCATATCGCAACCCCCCCATCGGTCGCACGTTAAGTCCCAAGGAACCAGCAGTATTGCTCCCGTACCCTTGCCACGCGTCGCGCCACCGTTGTGATTGCTACCTCCCCGCCCGAAACTGCCTGACCCCAAAAATGGTGCGGGAGGAAACTGCTTACCACCCTTCGCTTCACGACAAAATGTCCCATTGCCATGACGTTAGCCATGCAATAAATGCCAAAAGCCCTGCCAAAGCCAAATTTTCTTAAAACACCAATAAAATGTCATTTCGCCATTTTTATCTGTGAGTAGTCTTACATGCAAATTACGTCCGGGTGATTGCACGAGCGTACAGTCCGCCACCCTGCCAGAGAAGCCATAACAACGCGCTCTGCCATCACTCTTCTCAACCTGCAATTTCACAATTCGTCTTCTTGAGCCAGGTATTTACCCATTCGACCAGTTACCCCGTAATTTCAATTTTCCTCTAGAGATTTTACCTAAAAAAGCCAAATTCAAGATAAAAACAGTCCTTAGCTGCCATACAAAGACACCAGAACTACTATTTAGCCCATTTTTTCCACAGAAGCCTGAATTCCAATTTGAAACCACAAGAACCAAACATGGAAGCTCCCGTACCCCTGAACGTCGCACCCCTCAATGCACCTCATAAAGACCTGGATTATTTACCCTTGGCTGACAGAGATTTTCAAATAAAAGAGTTATCTGGTGACATGAACCATCTCCAGGAATTTTGCCGAATTAGGAATAGTTATCTAAGCAACTCTGATATCTATGGAATATGGGAATCTAATCTTCCCAGGTATTACCTTCCCTCAGTCAATGTTTTCCCAGATATTATTCACCAATGTTGTGCCAACTATGACCCTGTCAGTAAAGCAGTTATGACCCCATTCCAAATTTTTCTCTTTTACATAACTGCTGAATCCATTAATGAGATGTTACAGTTCAAACCCACTCAGCCTCTGGCTCCTCTTTCCATAAGATTTTTGCTTGAGAAAGGCTCTCAATTGCCCAATTCAAAAATAACCTATATTGCTGAAATGTTCATGAAACCTGATTGCCAGCCCCAAGGCCCACCTCCATATTTGCATGTCTGGTTCACTGAAATAGGAAAACTCATAATTGATATGATATCCTTCATCTTGGGATTTAAGACCAGTGAATTTGTTGATGAGACCACCTTAGTTCTGTTGTCAATATTTACTCCAGGACAACCCCTTGCTGTCAAGTATGACTATGCCACTTTTATTGCCAACAAGATCCATGATCAGTTCATAAATCTAGACAGAGAAGGAGTTTTCAAGTACACCTCATTCATATACCACCTTCTGCTATATTATCAGCCAGACAGCTTTTCATTTCCCATCAGGAAATTGGATTCCAAAGGAGAGCGGAGGTCTGTGATCTTTTGGACCTCAGTCTTCCATAATGTCTGTGAATCTCCTTATACCTATTGTGAATTCATTGACTTGTTTGTACATCCAGCCTACACTCTATTGATAGGAGATCCTCCTCCTAGGCTCTCTGGTGATATAAAGAAGATTTTACAACTTTCCAGGCAGTACAAGATAGGTGACTGGTACCTCTACCAAAATCATACGAAAATCAGAATCTATGGATGTGAACTGTGTCCTTTCAAATTGCCTAGATATGTTCCCATGAGACTATTTGCACTGTATTTCAAGCAACTTCTCAATGCAGATTTAACCCACTTTTGTAGTGCAAAGAAAAAGGCTCAGCTAAGAATAAAAAACCAATTAGGCCCTTTTGTCATCCATAAGAGGGAGGCATGGGAAGATGCTGAAAAGATATTAGGGGAACAACTTAAATTGAAGAAGAAAGAGAAAGATAATGGTGCCTTGAGGAGGCAGCTTAAACTCCCTCCTTCCATGCATCCAAAGACCGCGGAAGTTGTACAGCAGAAATCCGAAGAGGAAATGATGCACCTACTCATGAAACTCAATGAAATGTTAACTGATACAGAGCAGGCACTTGAGAAAGCTCTAAAAGAAAAGCAAGGAGAGTCAACCTCCCAGCCACCTGAAATAATCCCTGCAGTCACTACTGCCCCCTCCACACTTGTAATAGCATTGCCTCCCACTGTTCCAGCAACCACAATAGAAATAATCATAGGTACAACAACAACAACAGCACCAGGCAGCAGTACTAGCATGACCATAGAGGAATTGATAAAAGCCATGGAGGAATTAAAACTCCAAGTGTAAGAATTGAAACAGGTCAAGGAACAATTGGCAAAGGTAAAAAAAAATTATGACAAATCCAAGATAAGTGTGGCAGATAAAACAAGAGAGGTTAAAGCATTAGAGAACAAGGTGAGAGCATTAGAAAAGAATCTTTCTCTAGATAAACCCTCTAGCAGAAATCAAAGGTATTCTGTGGTCCAATATCAATCAATCCCTTAGTAGTATATGGAGATCTATCCAAGCCATTTATGAATAGATTGATTTAATAGGAGTAGCCCAAGTGGAGATTCAAAAGAAAAGAGTTTTATTGGGACAGATGCCTAAACAAGCTAACCGGCTAATACATTTTTTGAACACCAAGACCAACGAAGAACTGCAAGCACTAAAAATCACAGACAGGACAGGCACCATACTGGAAATAAAGAGAGTTCTAACCAAGAGAACACTGATGCAAAATTTGGAAAGGAGATGCCAGGACATGCAGGTGGAGATCAACTCCTTCACAGAAAAGTTCACAGTTTTGCATAATAAAGGTTTACCAAGTCCTTTAGGAAGCAATGGCTGCTTGATGACACACATAGACTATACACATAAATTAAACAAATATGTTATTGATCAAATTACTGCATCATCAAATACTACAGGAAAGAAGGCACTCCCATCTGGCCAAGTCCTCTATGACAACTTAGAAAATTTACTCTATATTGAGCATGAAGTGAAACATCTATTCACCATCCAGCCCAATTTCTCCAAGTACACAGAGACTGATGAAACTTTAAGAAAGTTGCAGAGACATAAACTACCAGAACCGGAGTGGTGGCAAAGTATGTTAGAAATTCTATAAACTTATCTTTGGTATCTTTGGTAAAAGGAAAATTTTGGGCCATCTACCATAATGTGGAGAACAGAAATAAATGAGGATCAGATGGATAAAAATGTATCAGATCAAATTCAAATATCCGACCGAAAGGGAGCAAACAGCATAGAGTATCAGTGGAAGACAGCTATAGACCGACTTACAAAGTCTACCTCTGGCACATCTGACAGGACGAAGCAGCGAGCACAACATCAGTTATGTTTTCCCTGTTATCGAGACTATTCGTCTCTATCTTTTGTAAAAAATGATGAATCATCACTAGATATTATCTCCTTGAGATATTTTGTATAAATACCCCCCCATTCGAAGTATTTTGGGTTGGTGAACCATTCGTAGGCTTTGTTGTAATACTGAAAATTTGGAATACAAAAGATTTTGGAATCAACTGTTGCTGGACTCAGTGGATGTAGAATTGAAGTAGATGGACTTGTCACAGAATTCTTGAATCAACCAGTGGACCAATAAGTCCCCTATATCTTCTGTTTTGTAAATTTTCCAGTTTCTTATATCACCTCTGTTTCACAATCTAAATGATGATGATAAAGATTAATTCAAAATTTGCTTGACTGCACTCTGTGTTTCACTCATTATCATTCTCTGTGTTTTCTTCAGGATTAGAATAAACAGTGTAAGTCTTAATTGCTCCTATTTCCTAATTCTATCATCTTGATTGTTTGCTAGGGAATTTTTAACTGCTCCTTAGTAGTAATCATCCATTTCCCCTCTTTAAATATGCTGAAGGATTCTTGACTACCCTTCAACCATTTTAAGCCCATCCCATCCAATACAAATCTTTGTTTGCTCCCTATTCGACTACCTTGCTCTGCGAAACCATCCTCTGTCAAGAAACCAAATCCAGAAAGCCCTCTCGTTGACTCCATTTGCCCAATGGACTAAATTACTCAGACTTTCACCTCTGCTCTATTGAATCTCACCATCCAAAAAATCAAACAAAACCCCTGAACATCATAATTAACCTAATACCTTTCAAAACAAAGTTAAATCATAAAGAGAGAGCCCTCTATGGATGCAGATTGGCTAGAATCTGTGTCTGAAAGATTGGTCTGTGGTTACCTCGGCCGTATTCCCCTTCTTACAACTTTTGGGAACAACCTAAGTGATAACATCATTAGCGACTCCACTGGGGACTGTATGTTTATTTGTCTATGTTGTCTACCTTATAAGATACAGACAGAGCCTGAAGTTAGCCAGGTAGCCTTTGAAATGCTTTTTCTTTTCAATGGCAGAAGTAAATAATTGATACTTCAGTCTATCTCTATTCTATCTTATAAATGAGACAGTCGGTTTCAAATACTTGGTCAGTTCCTTCTTTTTTAAATCTTTAAGAAAGTTTAAAATTCCCATATCGAAAGCCTCTTAAAGAAATTGTTAAAGTTGTAGTGTCAAACCTTTTTAATAGAAAACCAATTATACACTAGAAGCCTGGCTTCAAAAAGGATTCGTTACACCAGATCACATCTTGA
>APFE030789117.1:174763-194523 GCA_000404065.3 Pinus taeda
ATTCCTCAAAATCTCAGACCTCCTCCAGATTTGGCTTTGATTAAATTCCCTGATGCATTTGATTCTGATATGGCATATTAACTTAGGGAAAGAGCTCCTCGAGATTTAGAAGAGATTCAGAGTATAGTTGTAAGTGTAGAGGCCAACCTGATTTCCAAACGAACACGAGCTAGAGCTGGGAGAAGGATACCTGTCAAAGAAGAACCCTCTGCTTTTGAACAAAAATTAGATGCTATCATTAAAGGAATGGATAGACTTGGAGATAGAGTAGAAAAAATTGAGAGGAAATCATCTTGGGATGGCCAACCAAGCAACACTGGAAGAAATCCAAACTTCAGGAAAAATCAAAACCTTAATACTGGAAAGAATGTGCCTGACCAAAACATTAGGCCCCCATTCCAAGAAAATTATATTGAAGCCTCAACTTCTGAAGAACCACCAGAAGATACTCAAATTAACCTAATGGACCTCAATAATGAACAACAAGTTTTCCTGACCCAAGAAGACCAAGAAGCTCACACTCTTAAAAAATTCCAAACACAGTCAAGTGAGTCATTTGATTTTAGGGAGGGATATGATACAGCCATTTATGAGGCTCACAAGCAATACAATCTGAGAAGCAGGAGAATAGACGTCCCTAAAAGCAATAAATAGAAAGAGGCCAAGCAGCCTAGCAAAGTGAAAATCAACAAACCCCCTGTATAAGCCCCTCCTGGAAGAAGTCCTAACCCAAAAAACCCAATAATTGAATACATATCAGACAAGCAACAACCAGACAAACAACCTTCCACTTCCATTCCTTCCAAAGGACATGTGGAAGAACCTCTGGAAATTAATTTGCAACCAACTTCAACCCATTACATCACTCCTGAAAAGGAAAAAAACACAGAAAATACAGCAGTAAAAGAGAATCCCACTGTCCAAAATACAAAAACTGAAACTGAAAAACCTTTCAATCTAGAGATTGAAATAGGCAAATTAAAGATAGCCATTCCATTGTCAGAATTGGCCAAACATGAGGTATACAGAAGTCAAATTAGCAGATCTCTCCAAGTTTCTATGAACAAAGGTTCAGTAAATCTTTTTGATGACCAACCTGAATTAATTTTTGGACCAAAGGTAAATGGAAAATAAGTATATGAAGGTGTTCCTCCTTTCTATGTAAGTTTGAACATACATGATAAAATACTTCATAACACTATGTTTGATTCTGGTGTTTCTCACAACTTGATGCCTAAATTTGTAATGGAGAAATTAGAACTAGATATTTCCAGACCATACAAAGACTTATTCTCTTTTGACTCAAGCCAGGTCAGATGTCTAGGACTAATCAAAGATTTATGCGTATCACTAGTTCAATACCCTGCCAAAACCGTTTTAATGGACATAGTGGTAGCTGATATTCCACCAAAATACGACATGTTATTATCTAGGTCTTGGGGTGCAAAGCTTTAAGGATCATTACAGTTGGACATGTCCTATGCTACTATTTCAGTGTTTGGTCAACCAAAGAATTTATGTTGAGAAACTTAAATGAAATATGTAGTGAGCAGCCAGGAGAAATCCCAGAATTTTCCCATCTACTCTGTGCACTCTGACATGGACTCCTTCATTCTTTATAATGCTGAATTTGATCCCCCAACTGATGTCAAAATTCTAGCATTTGAACAACAAGAAATTATAAACGAAAAATCTATTGTTCAAATTCAAGAAATTTCTGAGAACAGTGATACATCAGACAATCAAAAGAAGCTAGCTGAAACTAAAGAAATATATTTTCCCATAAAGCAGATTACTCAGACTCTTGATACTGACTATGAACATGAGACCCTTTGGTACTTAGAATTTGATGGTTCAGTTAACAAATTAGGAGCAGGAGCTGGCATTTGGGTGCACAACCTATAAAATGATCATGCTGAAGGTCATGCTTACAGGTTAAACTTTAAATGCACCAATAATATGGTTGAACATGAGGCCTTGCTGTTAGGACTTAAATTGGTCAAAGGTTTAGGGGCAATTAGGATATTAGTTTTGGGAGACTCTGATTTAGTCATTCAATAGATAAAAGAAAGCTTCCTCACAATTGATCCCAGACTGAGAGCTTATAGAGGAACAACAATTGATATCCTCAACACATTTCTTGAAACACGGCTTGCCAAAATTCCAAGAAAAAATAATTTGCATGCTCACGGCTTAGCAACCTTTACCAGCACTTGCGAATTACCATTTGAACCTAATCATAAGTTCACAACTGAGATTAGACACAGGCCAGCCATACCTGATAATGTAAAAAATTGGCAAGTGTTTGATAATGATATTCAGATCAACAATTTCTTGACCCTAGAGGAAGAGTTTTCTAGCACTAATATAGACATAGACACTGTTAGTGGGTATGAGCAAAAAGAGAAAATAGAAACAGGCATTTCATCAGAGAGTGCAAATCAAATGCTTCATCTAACAAAATTTACCAGTAAAGAAAAGCAAGATCTGAAAGAAATAGAGATTGATGAGATCATTGAAGAAGAATCTAAAGTTATTGATTTAAAAGATAATCATTTTCCTAAAGGATTAACTCCATTGGAATATTTCTTTGATTCTACTGATATCCCAAGGAAACCCAAAATGTAGCCTCTAAAAGCAGACATTGAAGACTGTAACATAGGGACTGAGGAAAATCCAAAAATGATAAAAGTGTCCAAAACTTTGACCCCTGATCAAAAGCTTAAATATGTTGAACTGTTCAAAGAATTCCAAGATGTTTTTGCTTAGAGCTATGAAGATCTCAAATCTTATGACACCTCTGTAATTCAACACACAATACCCCTCAAAGAAGATCAAAAACCATTCAAACAAAAACTCAAAAGAATTAACCCTATACTACTTCCACTAATTGAAAAAGAAATCAAACGGATGTATGAAGTAGGAATAATTACTCCTATCAGGTTTTCAGAGTGGGTGTCTAATTTAGTACCCACTAGGAAGAAAACAGGGGAAATCAGGTTGTGTGTTGATTTAAGGAATGTGAATAAGGTTTATTTGAAAGACAATTACCCATTGCCCAAGATGGACCACATTTTACAAAGGGTAGTAGGTGCCTCTAGGATTTCACTTTTGGATGGGTTCTTAGGCTTTAACCAGATCCTTGTCCATCATGATGACCAGGAAAAAACTGCTTTTACAACACCATGGGGAACTTTCAAGTATGTCAAAATGCCATTTGGACTTAAGAATGTTGGGGCAACCTTTCAATGAGCAATGGACATAGCTTTTGCAAAGGAAATTCACAACTTTGTAGTCATATATCTAGATGACCTTACTGTATTTTCCAAATCAGATCAGTAACATCTAGATCATTTGGGACAAATGTTTCTAAAATGCAAAAAATATGGCATCTCATTAAACCTTAAGAAATGGTTGTTTGGTCTAGAAGAAGGAAAACTGTTAGGCCACATCATCTCCAAAGATGCCATTAGAATTGATCTTGATAGAATACAAGCCATTCTGCAAGTACCTCACCCCAGAAATGTCAAAGAACTTCAAGTTTTCCTAGGGAAGATCAATTTTTTAAGAAGATTCATACCTAATTTGGCTAAATTAATCAGATTGCTGAACAACATGTTAAAAAAGGATTCCAAGGTTAAATGGACAGTAGAAGCCAAACAAGCATTTGAAGAAATTAAAATGGCTTTGACTAAAACACCAATCCTTACAAGTCCACAGTTTGATGGAGACTTCATGATATTTTCATTTGCATCAGAACACACCATTGCTGCTATTTTACTACAAAACAATAATCAAGGATGTGAAAAACCTATAGCCTTTTTCAGTAAAGCACTTAGAGATGCACCGCTAAAATACCAAATCATGAAAAAACAGGCTTATGCGCTTGTGAAAGCTATTAAAGACTTCAGAGTTTACATATTGTACTCCCATGTAATAGCTTATGTACCAAGTGTTGTGGTCAAAGACATCCTAACTCAGGAGGGAATTGAAGGCAAACGAGGCAAATGTATAGCTAATATTTTGGAGTATGACATTGAAATAAAACCCACAAAACTTATAAAAGGACAGGGATTAGCTAAACTCATGACTAAAATAAACTTTCAAGCCCTTAATATCAATGAATTGGATAATGAACAGGAGATGACGACTCCATAGATCAATCAAGCCTTCTTAAAATCACCTTGGTATGCTGATAATTCATGTATTATTAAACCTGCAAGCTCCTCCAGGGTTATCCAGAACAAAGAAAAGGTTTTTAAAAATGAAAGCTTCAAAATTTTGTATTTTAGATAATGCTTTATTTTGGAAAAATCATGAAGGTATTCTATTGAATTGCTTAATACAGGATGAAGCTAACAAAGTGCTCAAAGAATTTCATGCAGGGGATTGTAGTGGACATCTTTATTGGAAATCAACTGCAGATAAAATCCTAAGGGTTGGATTTTATTGGCCCACCCTATTTGCTGATGTGAAGAAATTTGTCACTTCTTGCCATAAATGTCAAATTTTTGAAGGCAAGAGGAAACTTTTACCTTTACCCCTTAAACCCGTTTCCACAGAAAATCCTTTCCAACAATGGGGTTTAGACTTCATTGGAGAGATCCATACTTCCTCTTCTGGCCAGCATAAATGGATCCTCACTGCCACAAATTATTTCACCAAGTGGATAGAAGTTATCCCTACCAGACAAGCCAATGATACAATAATTATAGGATTCTTAGAAACAAACATACTGTCCCGATTTGGTTGTCCTAAAACGATCATAACCGACAATGTTGTTGCTTTCAAATCCAAGAAAATGATAAGTTTCTGTCATAAATACCATATCATTTTAGGCCATTCCACAGCCTATTACCCTCAAGGTAATGGTTTAGTTGAGTCTTCCAATAAAATCCTAATCAATATTATTAAGAAAATGTTGGAAGAAAACAAGAAAAACTGGCACAAGACACTTACAAATGCACTATGGGCTGACAGATTAACTACAAAAAGATCCATTAGAACAAACCCCTATGAATTGGTTTATGGCATGGAGGCTATATTTCCTTCATCTCTAGGAGTACCTGTAATGAAGTTGCTGTAAGAAGCTCAGGTGGAACCCAATGACATTCAAAGAAGAATAAATCAGACCATCCATTTGCAGCAGACCAAAGAAGTGGTATACCAGAGATTTCAAGTGTTACAAGAAAAGCTCAAGAAGATATTTGATATGAGGACTAAGGCAAAAGATTTCTATATTGGAGACAAAGTTTTAAAATGGGATTCAAGGAGAGAAGATAAGGGAAAGCATGGGAAGTTTGACTTCCTATGGCAGGAACCTTTTATCATCCAGGCTTTACAAGGGAACAATACTTACTTTTTGAAGAACCTGGATGGCACCGAGACAGAAGAAGCGTCGGTTAATGGTCGGATGCTGAAACACTACTTTGATCCAATTGTTTGAATCATTCTTGCCTTAACATGTATATACTATATCCCTAGTAATATTTTGGTTTGTATTGCATAGTAAATCGTTGAAGTTGAAGTCCGAAGAGAAGGCCCTAAGCTTCACAACTATAACTGTCATACATATAATAAAGCAACCAGTAGAAGGAAATTTCAGAGCACAGTCAAAGTTATGGAAAAGGCTATCTAACCTGTTGTTCTTGAATTTCCACCAGGGAAACCCATCCCCAAGTGGAGCCACTGTTATGGTCCTAGATCAATAGGTGTCATATTTCATGATTGACATTGTTGAGATCTGTAATATGTTCATACCTTCCCTGGTTGTAAATGTTTTCCATATTCTCAAGAAATCAAAATTTTTAAAAAAATGTAAAGAGGGTATGCCCTAAAAGAAAAATCAAAAGGAAAAAAGAATGAAATGGTAAAAAAAAATAAAAAAATGAACCCCAAACAAAATAGGCCAGGAAAGTGTGCAAGTCCAAAATGCCACTACTATTCTATTTTTGCAATAATCTGATGGTGTGCAGCTTGTCGAATTATGCCACCATTGACGAATGGCCAAACAACTCAATCTTGGCTAGTTCATGTATGAATTTACTTGTTTTTAGAGATAGACAATAGAATCTATCCAAACTGTTCAATCTTGGCAGATAGGTAGAGAAGCAAAGGAGCTCAATAGTTAAATCTGAGCCATGGGAGGTTATAAGTGTAGACTTAGGTAGGATTGCCAAGAAAAGAAAAGAAGATGATAAAGGTTTGCCAGTTCAAATGCACCCAAAGTAAGAAGAAGAAAAATGCTAGGAAAAGTAAGCTAGATAGGCAGAATGGTGTTGCAGAATGTGACTTGTGACAGTATTGGGTAAATATGTTAACTTTCAGTCCCATCACAAGTGCAAAGCAAATACTTTGACACAGCTCAAGCAAGGCAGAGTCTCATGACTAACTCCCCTTCTTTCTTTTCCCCAAATCATTTACTAATTTCCCCATAGATATTAAGATCTGCTTAATATCACCAATCCACTCATATCATTTCATAAAAGGCCTAAGCAAAACCCCTTTTACTTAGGAAATTATACAAATATCACAAAAACCCATTTTCTCTTTAAAGCCTAAGTTTAACTTAGCGCTTTCAGTTTCATTTCAAAATTCATATTAACTTTTAACATATATTATTTAAATCCTTATAAATTCATTCCCATCTCGTATTATATAAATATATGTTGAAAACCCCAAAAACATTAATATTCCATCCTTGGTCGAAATACGACCATAGCACCGTATAAAGCAGGAATTAATGGTCCATGTGGAACCTTTTATTGCCTTCCCACCACACAAAACATGGGATAATTGACCACCTGGGTTAATTATAACCAAACCCTGAACCAATAACATGGCGCCCGATACTATTAAAAAACATTGTTAATTGAACTCCGGCCCACTCCTCAACCCTCCGCCATCTTCGACGCCCGTCAGCTGTCAGATCTGGGCCTGCTCATCCAATGGCCCACGCTCATATCGTGACCCCCCCATCGGCCGCACGTTAAGTCCTAGGGAGCCGGCGGTATTGCTCCCGTACCCTTGCCACGTGTCGTGCTCCCACTGTGATCGCTACCTCCCCGCCCGAAATCGCCCGACCCTAAAAATGGTGCGGGAGGAAACCGCTTACCACCCTCTACTTTATGACAAAATGTCCCATCGTCGTGACGTCAGCCATGCAATAAATGCCAAAAGCCCCACCAAAGCCAAATTTTGTTAAAACCACGATAAAATGTCATTTTCGCCATTTTTCTCTACGAGCAGTCTTCCATGCAAATTACGTCCGGGTGATTACACGAGAGTACAGTGTGCCACCCTTCCAGAGAAGCCAAAGTGACGCACTCTTCCATCACTCTTTTCAACTTGCAATTGCACAATTCATCTCCTTGAGCCAGGTATTTACCCATTCGACCAGTTACCTTGTAATTTCAATTTTCCTCTGGAGATTTTACCTAAAAAAGCCAAATTCAAGATAAAAACAGTCCTTAACTACCATACAAAGACACCAGAACTATTGTTTAGCCCATTGTTTCCACAGAATCCTGAATTCCAGTTTGAAACCATAAGAACCAAACATAGAAGCTCCCGTAGCCCTGAACGTCGCACCCCTCAATGCACCTCATAAAGACCTGGATTATTTACCCTTGGCTGACAGAGATTTTCAAATAAAAGAGTTATTTGGTGACATGAACCATCTCCAGGAATTTTGCCGAATTAGGAATAGTTATCTAAGCAACTCTGATATCTATGGAATATGGAAATCTAATCTTCCCAGGTATTACCTTCCCTCAGTCAATGTTTTCCTAGATATTATTCACCAATGTTGTGCCAACTATGACATTGTCAGTAAAGCAGTTATGACCCATTGCAAACTGTTCTCTTTTACATAATTGTTAAATCCATCAATGAGATGTTATAGTTTAAACCCACTCAACCTCTGGCTCCTCTTTCCATGGGATTTTTGCTTGAGCAAGGCTCTCAATTGCCCAATTCAGAAATAACCCGTATTGCTCAAATGTTCATGAAACCTGATTGTCGGCCCCAAGGCCCACCTCCATATTTTCATGTCTAGTTCACTGAAATAGGAAAACTCATAATTGATATGATATCCTTCATCTTGGGATTTAAGACCAGTGAATTTGTTAATGAGACCACCTTAGTTCTATTGTCAATATTTACTCCAGGACAACCCCCTGCTGTCAAGTATGACTATGCCACTTTTATTGCAAACAAGATCCATGATCAGTTCATAAATCTAGACAGAGAAGGAGTTTTCAAGTACACCTCATTCATATACCACCTTCTGCTATATTATAAGCCAGACAGCTTTTCCTTTCCCATCAGGGAATTGGATTCCAAAGGAGAGCGGAGGTCTGTGATCTTTTGGACCTCAGTCTTCCACAATGTCTGTGAATCCCCTTATACTTATTGTGAATTCATTGACTTATTTGTACATCCAACCTCCACTCTATTGATAGGAGCTCCTCCTCCTAGGCTCTCTGGTGATATAAAGAAGATTTTATAGCTTTCTAGACATTACAAGATAGGTGATTGGTACATCTACCAAAATCATACGGAAATCATAATCTATGGATGTGAATTGTGTACTTTTAAATTGCCTAGATATGTGCCCATGAGACTATTTTCACTGGAGTATTTCAGGCAGCTTATCAATGCAGATTTAACCCACTTTTGTAGTGCAAAGAAAAAGGCTCAGCTGAGAATAAAAAACCAGTTAGGCCCTTTTGTCATCCATAAGAGGGAGGCATGGGAAGATGCTGAAAAGATATTAGGGGACCAACTTAAATTGAAGATGAGTTTTTGGTGGATGCCATATGACCCAAATAGCTTTACAAGTGACAGAAAAGTAAGAAACAGGCTGTCAGTTTATGTACATCATAAGATCCCCGAAATTAAACAGTTTGCTAATCAGGATGATTGGGTAGAGGGTACATTAATAGAAGAAATTAGTGAGCAAGAAAAGATGGAAAGAGCTATGAAAGACCTTGAAAAAACCCTTGACCTGAACTCTTTTGGACGGGTATCTTTCAAGCTACCTCAACAAACAGGAGTTATTACATCCTCTGCTGGAACTTCTCAGCAGCCTGTACAAGAAACCAGCACACTATTTATAGGGTCTTCCAAGGGTAAGGAAGTGGCATACACAGAGCAGCCAACAATGACTGATCAACAGGGGAAAACTCCTCCAGTCCAAACCAAAGCAGCAGAGATTCCTACATTGCAGACTCCTCTAAATGAGGAAAGAGACAAGAAGAGAGACAGGGAAGACACCACAACTATCAGTGATCTTGTAGAACAACCAAGGGAAAAAAGGCAAAGACTCAATCCTATGTCAGAAGAGGAAATATTTGAAGAAACAACAGACAGTCTAAGAGGTGAAAGGGTAGTCAGCCAGCAGACTTTCCCAGTGGTGGAAACATCAACTAGCTCACACAGGCAGGAGCTAGAACGGCAGCATAGTGTGGAAATTTCATCCACTAGGCCACAAAGCAAATAGGCCTCCGGCATCAAAAGGACATTCACGGAGATAAAGGCTAGAAACGACCCACTAAGGCTGCAAATTTACAACCAGTATCTTAAGATGGCCCCCACAAACCAGCAAAGATTAATGTCAGCCTATGACATTAAAGAGGGCAAGATGATCATGAGTTATTTTAAGCCCAAGGTGCGGAAACCACAATTAGCAGCTGATTACATCAAGACAAATATGGAGGTCATAGCCAAGGACATTCATCCTATGGACTAGATTGAGCTGCATAAACAGATTGGAGAGATGGTGTACTCCACACTAGCTGATAAAGCTATGTTAGAACACCTCTACTCAACAAGATTTGGAGAAAGCCTCTTCTCTAGCCAAGGACAACAAGATAAAATCTTTGGAGGAGATTATCATTGAACTGGGACATGATCCCAAATATGCTAAGGGCATAAAGGCATTAATGAAGAAGAAAGAGGAAGATATTGCTACCCTGAGGAGGCAGCTTAAACTCCCTCCTTCCATGCATCCACAGACCACGGAAGTTGTACAGTAGAAATCCGAAGAGGAAATGATGCACCTGCTCATGAAACTCAATGAAAGGTTAACTGATACAAAGTAGGCACTCGAGAAAGCTCTAAAAGAAAAGAAGGGAGAGTCAACCTCCCAGCCACCTGAAGTAATCCCTGCAGTCACTACTACCCCCTCCACACTTGTAACAACATTGCCTCCCACTGTTCTAGCAACCACAACAAAAATAATCACAAGTACAACAACAACACCAGGCAGTAGTACTAGCATGACCATAGAGGAATTGATAAAAGCCATGGAGGAATTAAAACTCCAAGTGTCAGAATTGAAACAGGTCAAGGAACAATTGGAAAAGGTAGAAAAAAGTTATGACAAATCCAAGATAAGTGTGGCAGAGAAAAAAAGGGAGGTTAAAGCATTAGGGAACAAGGTGAGAGCATTAGAAAATGATCTTTCTCTAGATAAACCTCTGGTAGAAATCAAAGGTATTTTGTGGTCCAACATCAATCAATCCCTTAGTAGTATATGGAGATCTATCCAAGTCATTTATGAACAGATTGATTTAATAGGAGCAGCCCAAGTGGAGATTCAAAAGACAAGAGATTTATTGGGACAGATGCCTGAACAAGCTAACTAGCTAATACATTTTTTGAACACCAAGACCAGTGAAGAACTGCAAGAGCTGGAAATCACAGACAAGATAGGCACCATACTGGAAATAAAGAGAGTTCTAACCAAGAGAAATCTGATGCAAAATTTGGAAAGGAGATGCCAGGACATGCAGGTGGAGATCAACTCCTTCACAGAAAAGTTCACAGTTTTGCATAATAAAGGTTTACCAAGTCCTTTAGGAAGTAATTACCACCTAATGAGACACGTAGACTATACACATAAATTGAATAAATATGTTACTGATCAAATTACTGCATCATCAAGTATTGCAGGAGAGAAGGCACTCCCATCTGGCCAAGCCCTCTACGAAAACTTAGAAAATTTATTCTATATTGAGCATGAAGTGAAACATCTATTCACCATCCAGCCCAATTTCTTCAAGTACACAGGGACTGGTGAAACTTTAAGAAAGATACAGAGACATAAACTACCAAAACCGAAGTGGTGGCAAAGTATGTTAGAAATTCCATAAACTTATCTTTGGTATCTTTGGTATCTTTGGTAAAAGGAAAATTTTGGGCCATCTACCATAATGCGGAGAACAGAAATAAATGAGGATCAGCCGGATAAAAGCGTATCAAATCAAATTCAAATATCCGACTGAAAGGGAGTAGACAACACAGAGTATCAGAGGAAGACAACTGTAGACCAACTTACAAAGTCTACCTCTGGCACATCTGACAGGACGGAGTAGCCAGCACAGCATCAGTTATGTTTTCCCTGTTATCAAGACTATTTGTCTCTATCTTTTGTAAAAAATGATGAATCATCACTAGATATTATCTCCTTGAGATATTTTGTATAAGTACCCCCCCATTCGAAGTATTTGGGGTTGGTGACCCATTCTTAGACTTTGTTGTAATACTGAAAATTTGGAATACAAAAGCTTTTGGAATCAACTATTGCTGGACTCACTGGATGTAGAATTGAAGAAGATGGACTTGTCACAGAATTATTGAATCAGCCAGTGGACCAATAAGTCCCCTATATCTTCTGTTTTGTAAATTTTTCAGTTTCTTATATCACCTCTATTTCAAAATCTAAATGATGATGATAAAGATTAATTTATAATTTGCTTGACTGCACTCTTTGTTTCATTCATTATCATTCTCTGTGTTTTCTTCAGGATTAGAATAAACAGTGTAACTCTTCATTGCTCTTATTTCCTAATTCTATCATCTTGATTGTTTGTTAGGGAATTCTTAACTGCTCCTTAGTAGTAATCATCCACTTCCCCTCTTTAAATATGCTGAAGGATTCTTGACTACCCTTCAGCCATTTTAAGCCCATCCCATCCAATACAAATCTTTGTTTGCTCCCTGTTCGACTACCTTGCGCTGCGAAACCATCCTCTGTCAAGAAACAAAATCCAGAAAGCCCTCCTCATTGACTCCATTTGCCCAATGGACTGAATTACTTAGACTTCCGCCTCTGCTCTATTGAATCTCACCATCCAAAAAATCAAACAAAACCCCTGAACATCATAACTAGCCTAATAGCTTTCAAAACAAAGTTAAATCATAAAGAGAGAGCCCTCTCTAGATGCAGATTGGCTAGAATCTATGTTTGAAAGATTGGTCAGTGTTTACCTCAGTCATATTCCCTTTCTTACAACTTTTGGGAACAACCTGAGTGATAACAGAACGTACCCTAGTTATGGATGGAGTTGACAGGAAGGTTGTGATACCATACTGTTGTGCGACCATCCAAGGTACATGGGAACAGTTTGCATGCAACGTCATCGTATCGTGCCTCAAGTGTCTACAATTGTAAGTAGAAGTTTTCAAAATGATCTTCTACCTTCACTGCTCTGTCAAGTTCATACTTCATGAGCATTCTCTCTGAATGCTTTGGCATATTATGCAAAGCACCCAGGAGAGCCAATGGTCCCTGAGTCATCCATCCAAGATTTTGGTCAAACATGTCTTCTTCTTCTTTTTCCTCCTCCTTTTCTTCAGAATCTGATATTTCCGGCTTCGAGTTTGTTGTCTCGTTTCCACCTTCGCCTCCTTCGTTTCCTTCTCCTCCGCCTCCTGTACTAGAATCTGAGCCCAATATCATGAGGGTGTCTTGTTCTCCCTGTTGGAAGACTAGATGTTCCTCTCCGTTCTCAACAACTTCTGCCAGACCTTTGAGTGTGGAAAGAACTTCTTCTTCCACTGATGATACAACAACCCCTATGGGAGTGGTTTTTGGCCTTCTTGATGCATATGGAAGATGTTGTATTCCTGGGATCAATTCGACTACTTCCGCGAACTGAAAACTGATGGGACAGACTTAGTCGAGGTGCTGATGCGAAATTTCTTGTTCACATCTGGGAGGTGAGGAGTAACCAACTTTAGAATCACACGTAGGTCATAGGGAGTGAGAGTTACTACCTTGACCAAATGATTGATGAGTGGGAGTGAGAGGACATTCAACCATAAACAATTGGCAGCCCTCCTTCTAGCACCAGAAATGTTGACGATGTTGGACCCGCCAACATTCATGGGATCTCCTCGGTATGAAGTCCCAACTAGACCTCACACCATTTGGTGTAGTTCCATCTAGTATGATGGCTTGGTTTCCATTATCTTAAATGTTTTCCTTAGCTCTTGCTTGTCAGCACATGAGAGTGGTCTTCTTTGTCTTCGAGGTTCGCGTGTCTGGTGAGTGTTAGTGTTACTTGTGTCAAGGTTATTTCATCGCATAAAAAGAGTATGGAAGTGAGTCTTGAGTTCAATGGGAAGAGTCCCAACTTTGTCAGAGACTCACAAAACCACAGGACATGGGCAGCTTCTGGCAGAGCAGTCCACACGGATGCGGAAGTCACACACACAAGAAGGGATAGCACATACAACACTCAACGGAGTAGTTCGCGTGCGTGTGACAGTTGTTATAACAAGTTTATGGGAAAGGTTATGTCTGATGTCTGGTGAGGCAACCCACGCAGACAGGACAGTGTTAACAACTTATACAACATATTTTCATAAACATGTGTATTAGAACAATTGAAAGAGTTCAAATGTTTTAACATAGGTCAAAGCAACATGCATTACAAGTGTTCCAATATTAGTCTTACAAATAATTACAATACATGTGTGAAAAAGTGTTGGCATGTTATCAGGCTTCTGAATTAAGCGAAAGTTCCAAGACACATTGGTACACCATACATCACTAACCCCGTAAAAGGGGCATTGGAGCCACTACTCTCTCCTCAAAAAAAAGACTACATACTCTCAAGGCTATGTGAGAGGAGCCTAGATGAAAATTCCTTTGCATGTACAAATGAGGGGGTATTTATAGCCAAGGGTGAAACTGGCCCTTGTGACTGTTCGACTTCCCTCATGACTGTTTGACTTATTTGACTCTTTAGCTTTACATGACTCTTCATATGACATGTGGGTCTCTTGGACTTCCACGTTACATTACATTAATTTACGACAGTATGGCCCATAGTGGTGATGTGGCCGACATGACTCATGACACGACAGTGCTGGTATGTTCATGTCATTGTTGGTGTGCATGTCGAAATGTAATGTTGTTGAGTGATGGATATGCTCTTGGTGTATCATAGCTTCACCTCCACATGGCAAGGTGTGCGGAGACTTCTATGGTCTTGGTGCTCGCTTGATGTCGCATGTGCACATTGCTCCTTTGCTTGTACTTTGGCATGCTTCACATGCTCATCCATTCACAAAAAAATCTCCTCGCATGCATTGTTCGTTCATCCGTTTGCGAACAAATCTCCTTGCATGTGCTCTCCTAGTTCACCCCATTCGTCATCACGTCATGTCTCATCCATGTACCTGTATCTGCAATCACTCATGACGAGACGACATCAAATCCATAAACCTCCTAGTATACCATGATGCATTTTTGTTCGCTTTCGAATGCAGGTGACTGAGAGAGAGGACAAGGATATGAAACTACGCAAGGCATATATCAAGTTGGGATGTGGGCTCCGGGCACTGCCGTGAAAATTGCACAGAATTGACTAGGAGACTAAGATGGGCAATCTGGATCAGTAGTGACTATCTACGGGATCTGGCTTGGCTGGAGGGCAGATCTGTGCAATTTCTTGAGGGAAGCAGTGTAGGCAACAGAGGAGCTTAGCAGCAAAAACTATTCAATTCCTTCGAGGAGTAGGAAGCGGGCTGCTAGAGGTTTGCTGGGAAAAAATGTGCATTTTTCAGGGAGCTGGCAGCGGGCTACGAGATTGCTGGTGACAAAAACTGTAAAATTTCTAGGAAGTTGGCCTACTGAACACCTCTGTGTAGTTTCTGAGCTGAGAAGGACGTTGGGTAGCTGAGGGATTGCTCATGAAATATGCAAATTTTTCTAGGTGAGCAACAGGTCGGTTGACTGGGTGGCTAGCTGGAAAAACTGCACAATTTCTTGAGGAAGAGAGTGATAGACACTAGTGTCTGTCCGGCCTGTCTACGCAATTTCTTTAGTCAGCGAAGTTGGCATGCTTGGCAAATTTTGCACAACTTTTTAGGGGAGTGAGTCCCAGGGTCACATTCTGGTCAAACTCTCTAGTTGACCAGCAGGAGGCTTGGTTGATGTGCTTGCGAGCAGCGCAGATTGAAATGGTTTTTTGGACACTTTTGCATTGTTCTGGGTGGCAGTCATTCGATTCGATTCTAGGGTGGAAGTCCATTTGTTGGAGGGTGATCTGGTTGTCATAACTTCAACAAAATGACTAAGTGTGAAAGCGAGTGAACTTGTGCATACGTGACCTTGCAAAAACGCACTCAACATGACTTTATGACAAGATGCCTCAAACCATCAAGACAACATATGCTCAGTGTGACTGACCGACAGTGTGAGTGACAAGCGCGACACTTATGATAGATTGTTGAATGACCGTGATGACGCTTGCACTACAGTGCATACAACTTCTTGTGTAAGTGTGACAGTGGTTTACATAGCGAATACAACTTGTGCACATGAAGTGGGACCTTGTGTATGACCAGAACATGGCTGCAAGCATGACATTGTGACCAACATGCAAAAGAGATGTCTATTGAACAGTCAAGCGAGGAGGGTGCAAAGACTCACTACAAGCTCATGGGATGAACCCAAGTGCTTACAAACATTAAGGAAAAAACCCAAGGAAGGCTCTGAAATTGGATGCAGGCCAAAATTGTGGAGGGTGTTGCAGCCACTACAATAGGTGCTTATGCTTGTTTTTCATTGGGCATTTTGAGCATAGAATATTGGGTGACTTGGAAGAAGGAATGGCTTTGACCATGGTTTTTTCCCTCACCTTAATTGGGGGCTTAATCCTCAATCCTAGTCTCGTGGGAACTCCCCTATTAGACCTTGGCTTTAGGAAGGGCGCTACTTGGGAAACCTTGATTTTAGTAGTGTGGTCTCGTTTTCCCGTTCCACATGTTTCACTCCCCTCTTCACATTACAAGCTCTATTTCATCATTTTCATTCTCTAGGTCCATAAGGCACTAGCACACCCACTCCCCTTGTCCACATATTTGGGTAGGGCCTAGAAATGTTCCCCAGAGGTTGATGTAGCTAAAATAAAGTTAAAAGCATATCATGGACGCAAGCAAGAAACTAAAGAAAAAGAATATTAGTAAAATTCAAAAGATGGTCAAGACATTTAATATAGCATGTTGGAAAAATCCAAACATGAGCTCTACCCCTTATCATGGCCATCACCTTGGTTCCTAGGGACCTAAGGGCCCCTCCCATTATTAAGGAACCCATGCATGTCCCATCCCCTAGCAGGTGATGAACGCCCCACCTTACGGGGGTAATAATTGTTTTACATCATTCACAGCATGCTCTCATTTCTTGGAGCCCCAAGCAATCATACAAAGAAAAATCAAGAAAAGGAAAAAGGCAAATAAAAAGGGGTGGAAAAAAAGCAGTCAAGGTAACTCATGTATCCACGATTTCTCCTTCCAAAATCTATATACCCAATATGTGGACATCCCTCATCATTGTTATTCTTGTACCCATGGAATTTGGCTTTGAGACCCCTTTTACCATCAATTTCATCATCATTCACATGTCGCATATTAAATGAAAGACGTATAAGGGACCTCTCTTTCCCCTTATGGGTTGGAAACACCTAATAGGGTTTCCTATTAACCACTCCTACTGAGGGAGGTAACACTAATACGAGATTAAAGCCCCAAATTTGGAAGAGGAGCCCTGTATGAAGTCTTAATGTTCCCTTGATTAATAAGCTTGGTTCACTTACATGCACTAATGAATTATTGTACCTAATGGTGAGGATGCAGCACTAAAACTTATATGTGATTGGAAAATGGTTTCATCATGGGATGAGCAACTTAATTGGGGCCTAAGTCCACTAGAGGAGCATATGACACCCTCTAGGTGAAGCATTGAGAGCCATGGGACTCCTATACTTGCAAAGCATCATTACTTCACTCCATGGACACCTACAACACCACAGTAGTCTACACCTTGTCTCATACTATACATGAGATGATGCACTTGGACTAACATGCCCCAGCTAAATTAGCAATATACACATGGTTTGGCAGCCAATCCGAGGCCCAAATGAGGTTTGTCACACCATCCAAGGCAAGGGAGGGATAGCACCATTCTTCGATCCCTAAACGATGGAGAATATTCAAGATATTATGTCACCATGAGACCCATCATACCCATTTTGTGCCCCAAACACAAATCTAGGGACCACTTGATGATTTTCATGGATATCTAGGAGCCAACACCTAGTAGATGATTTATGGAGCCCTCTTAACTCACTCTAGCACAAGGAGAACTCAATGCGTGCCTCTAAGAGGTTGGTGCAGTGATGATGTCAACATTTTGGCCCTCTTGTGGGTTAACTTATATGATTTCACATTGGCTATGTGGTTTACTTGTAATCACAATTAGTTTCTCCCTCCATTTGACAACTAAGAGGGGCTTCTAGGCTAAAATTAGACTTGATAGATCATGTGTAAATAGATGAGAGTTCATTTGATTTACTCATCATCATCACACTTGGATTCAATCCCTTAAGAAGAACTCGCACTTGTTTCTTTGGCAATTGGAGAATCTTTTGGATGCATTTTGACATTTGGAACTAGTTTGATTTTTCCTTTGGAGCTATATCTTGGACCTTATATGGATATATCGCATGTCACCTTGTAAGTGCTTAATGTTGATGGAATTTTTCTCTTAAATTTGTTTGATGTATGGAATTGTTGCTTCTAGAAAATGTTAATTGTGCCCTAATTGTTGAAAATAATTTTGGAATTCTTTCTAGTTGAGTATTGCATAACTTATTCTTTGTATGGCATGTAATGAATGTTCCTAGTGGAGGAAAATATTTGAACTCCATGAACTCCATTATTTATTGAAGTGGTAAATGTTTAAAATTGGTACCTAAGGCATCAATTTTAAGCCTCCTTAGATACAATTTAGCTCATCTTAAGTTTCCTAAGACTCCATACACCCAAAGGACAAGGCACTAATCCAAGTCCTTGGTGGTCAAACTTACTTTCTCTCCATAATTTTCCCTCTAAATTTCAGTCCTCTTAAGGTAGGATGGCTACCTAGGGCTTAGAGTGAATTGCATAGGAGGGGGTTTTGGGGGATTCCAAGAGCCTAAAAATTAAGCCAAGGGTTTTAACTACACTACCTCAAAGTTTGGTGGGCATCCACTTGGATTTCATCCATACAATCTCTTTCCCTAGGCATTGCCCCAAGAGGGAAACCCTAGCTAGTTTTTCCTCAACTTGGAGACTTATTTGATGATTGTATGAGCTTAGTACTTGGTGAATTGTATCATAAGAAGCCCTTTCCTCTCATTTCCTTGATCTTGGAAGTACCTCCATCCACGAGAATTAACAGAAAATGAGGTCTTGTGCAATCCATTATTAGGTCTCTCATAGAGTGTGAAGTACCCTTAAAGCCTTATATTGCAACTTTTAAGCATTCCTTGAGACGTTCTTTTTATAACCTTGCACCTAAAACCCTAGAATATCTATTATAGGTGATTGTTACCTTACCAGGACTCCTCCCATTGGTGAAAGTTTGTAAAGAGCAAGGGGCATGTTGGAAATACTAAGAGGGGGGTGAATCAGTGTTTATTTTACAATTGTTATTTTATGTAAGTTTAAGATCACTTAGTAAACAACATAACACAAGATTTATAAAAAAAGAGTATTTTATTAATGAGAATAATGAGGAGTCCAATCCATTTTTTACAAACATCAAGTACAATAATACTTCAGTGTTCCAACCCTAGATGAAGACTCTAATCTTCCATTTAACCAGACTCCAACCTATACTATACCAAGCTCCAATGTGTTATTCTTGAGGACTCCAATCCTCTCATCAATGCAGGCTCTAACCTAGTCTTCAAAAGGCTCCAACCCACTGCTTCAATATGGTTTAGTGTTGCTTCAAGTCTTCCAATATATTCTTCAACATGTCTTAAATGATCTTCTCATATAAGGCTCCAAATATGTCTTCAAGTGGTCTACAAGATTAGCTTCAAAGAGTCCCCAAGATGTCTACAATCATCTTCAAAGGATCTCCAAATTCTTCAATGTGTTCCTCAAGTTCAGATTCAAAGGGTTTCCAAGATGTCTTTAATATGTCGTCCTCAAGTTATTTTTAATCTAGCTTTGTGAAAGTTTCTCCAAGTTTGTCTTATCATTAGCTAGCAAATTATCCCCTTTTCATGTCTCAAAAGCTACTTCATAATGGCTTCAATAATGTTGCTCCAAAAATTTCCTTTCCAAGTTTCAACTAATTATCAATGATGCTTCAGTCTCAGCCTAATTGCTAGAACGTAGATCCTTAGAACACATATGGAAAAGTCAAGAAAGAGAGGCTCCAAACCTTCTAAAGATGTCTCCTCCTTAGTCAAGAAATCAGAAGACAATAAGATGTGCAAAGCACCTATGTTCAATGGAAGATATTTTCAAATATGGAAGAGAAGAATGGAGACCTTGTTTATGATGTTAGGATGTGAAGTATGGGAAGAAATTGTCACTAAAGACACATCTACAAGAGAATCTGATACAAAATCAATGAGTACCATTCGATGTGGATTACAAAGTCCTACAAATGTTAAAATGGAGAAATT
>APFE030789121.1:3247-27862 GCA_000404065.3 Pinus taeda
AATTTCGGAGTATCTCATCAAGTGGAAGAACTTATCCGCTGAAGATTCCACATGGGAGGATGAGAATTTTATACAGAAGCATCCAGAACTACTCAAGCATTGAGGACAATGCTTTTCGGAAGGAGAGGGGCATGTTATGCCCCTATAATACTAGTGATTCCCCCATTACTATTGTCATTGTATCCCTTATTATTATTATTGTGCCTCTATTGTCCTCATATTGTTATTAGTATGCCCCATAGAAACCCACTATTGTTATTTTTGTGCCCTTATGTTATTACTGTTATGTCAACTTGATTACATTGTGACCCCTTAGACTCCTATATATAAAAGGGAGGTTTAGTCATTTGTATCATCCAATAATTGTTCATTTGTGTAATTTAAAGGAGGTTGCCCCCTCGAAGAGGTTGAATTCTAAGGCATTGATATATCTTTTCTATATTTTTGTGAGATGGTTTCCTAACAGTCTAAACCTGAGGAGCAGTATAATAAAGGAAACGTTAGAGAAACATTGTGGTGTTAAACCTATAGTGGAGATTATTGTAAGAAGGATTTCCCTTTGTATCAGAGTGGCACAGTGGATATGTGGCAGGTCTCATATCTATAGTGCTCAGGAGGCATAGAAAATTCGGGATTTAGGTGAGAGCATTCCTCAGATCTATGCAATAGTTGATAACAGGCAAGCATGTGACTAGGCATCCATTAGTGAGGTGGAAGTGGAACCAAGGGAACAGTTCTGGGTAGATCCTCAACGGATTTTATAGTAAAATAAGTTCATGCTCCGGGACCGAACAATAGAGCCAGTTAAAGTGCGTGGTAGCATTTTGGGCCGAGGAATCTACATTAAAGGTGGTTGATAAAATGTAAGCATAATAGTGAGTTTTCAGTTATATATTGATTCATTAAGGGAATTGGAATCCCTTGAGAGATACTATGTGCAGGTGTTCAATTTCAGAGCAACATACTAGGTATAGCAAGATAAAGTAAATGGTATATTGTTATATTTATTTATGCACTGACAGTTGTGTGTTTATGGCAGTGTGGTGTGGGGAATTACATGGCAAAAGAGAATGCCATAGATCTTGAGGAAGGCTCAAGTTGAGATTTCACTCTCGAAACCTTGGAATCACTGGGAACCCATGGGATTGAGTCATGGTGTCCGTTGCTAGTTTTGATTTTTCGGTGTTATGTGATTTGTTTGTGCTTGATTTGTGGTTTTGAATTTGATTGGTGCATGGCCATTTGATCCAGGTGGATATTGGTGGCCACCCACCTATTCCACTTGGACCTCCACCATTGTTTCTTTCAGTTTTTCAGTTTCTTTATTTGTAATACAATTTACTATTTTTGGCAGTTTTTGGGCCCTGAACTTCTGGAGTTGTTTTGAGGCCCTAAAGGACGTTTTTTGGGAAAAATGGGAGAAACATGGGTCCATGGACTGATGTTTCTCACTCAAAAGGTGTATTCTTCGAATAGATCTTTCTAACAAGGTATTATACGCTTAAAACGGAGATCGTATGCCAAAGTTAAGACCCCGGGAATTTGATGTACCAATTTACCCAAATGAGGCCCATAATTTGGCACTTCATCTCCTAGGGTTAGGTTTTTGGATGTTTAGGGTTTTCCATTGTTTCTCAACAATAAATAGGCCTTCGAGCCTCATTGTAAGACAATTCAGAGGCATGTAGCCGCCACATCTCTTCTTAGAGATAAGCTACCATCGCTCGAGCTAGTTTATTTCCATTTCTGTTTGTAAGCATATTTCAGTATTTACATCAATAAAATGAAGTGTTATTTTTGTTGCATCTCTATATTTATGGTTATATCTGTAATTTGTTGCATTCATGTTTAAATCAGGATTACCATGCCACTTTGCTTTTGATGTTGTATTGTTGTTTAGTTTTCCTTGTTTTCTTTGTCTTTCCTTCTTGTTCATGCCTTTTATGTTTTGAGGGTCTTGGGAATTGGTTGGGGAAAGAGGAAAGTTAATGGAGCTCAGGGAGAGCCAAGTGGAACCCAACTGGTAATGTAAGACAGATGAAACTTTGTACATGAGTAAAGGGCAATTGAAGGCAAGAATATGACAGCCAGTTGGGATGGTTGGATACATTGGGTAAAAGGACAATGGTGGGACAATCATGAGAAAGGCAATAGGAAAGGTAAAGTAAATGGATTTGAGGTATCAGATGTCTTGGTTGTTAGGAACTATTGTTATCAATATTGTTCATGCATTGCACGGATAAAGGAAGTTATCTTAACCTTGACCTTATGAACACTTGTAATTGTGTTGTGATCACAATTATGCTAATGCTTATATATATATGAATGCCATTGTCTTACAAGGTCGTCAAGGATCATTCATGTGGAAGAATAACTATTTTATATAGGTGAATGACATTAAAAGATTCCTAGTTTTATGAGGAATCAAGTGGGCAGAGTAGCCCTGGAAGATCTATGAGGTTCGTATCATGTGGATATGATTTTGATATTATGTGCTTATAACCATGCCTATGTTTATGTTATGATAGGAAATGTTGAATTATTCATCAGCTGAATAAAATCAATGTGACATGCGGCATGTTGGACAAGCATGGATAGTGGAAAGAACTACAAACCCAGGACTTGGTTTGTGGATGCACACAGTAAGGCATGGGAAAGACACGAGGCAAGGTTTCCTGGTAAAGACAATGTGGTCTTTGGATGTGCGGTACTATTGTTGTGTAAATGTGGTGTTGTGTACATGTTGTACATGTTGTGATGTGTACATGTGGTATTGTGTCATGTGTATTGTGTATTCATTGTATTGTGACATGTGCATTCATTGTGGTGTATTGTGTGTACATATGTGTTGTGTTGTACATTGTGTATGTGTATATGTTATGAAAGGGATTGGTTCTCGGGATCCCTAGAAGTTATGGATTGGGATAGGACCTTTAGAGCCCTGTAATAGCTTGGGTTCCCTGGAAGTTGTGGGTTGGAGCCCTATAAAAACTTGGGTTCCTTGGAGGCTGTGGGATGAGATAGTGGTCCTTGGAGCCCTGTAATAGCTTGAGTTCCCTAGAGGCTATGGGTTGGAGCCCTGTAACCACTTGGGTTCCCTCGAGGCTGTGGGTTGAGATAGTAGTCCCTATATCCTTGGACATCTTGGGAAGAGACCAATATTGAGTTTTTTATATTGAGGGTAGAGGCAAAATCGTCTTTGGATACCCTTGTTACTGATATTGAGGGAGGAGGCAAGATAGTCTCTGCATTTCCCTGTTGCTTTGGACAAGAAGAGAAGAAAATACACGAGGTACTTGCCGAGTTGGCAACCCATCCAATGTGTACACATGGTCAAAGACAAGAGAAGCCATTGGGTGTTTGTCGGGTTTGTAAACTGATTCAATGTGTACGACAATGAAAAAGAATAAAGGCAAAAGCAAAGAACCAATTTAAAGATGAGTATCAGTATTTTATTTCAATTTTAATTATGCACATAATCTATGATTCTGATTTATGATAGTTGAGTGTTGAGCTAACCAGATGTCATATGCTTATATATGATGATCTGATCAAAGAGCTAATTTGACTAGTTGTGAAGGAAGTAAACAGAATTGCAAGTTTATCTTATTAACGAGATATCAATGAGGTATGATTTGAACTTATTACTATTACTTTTGAGTCTAATGGTTATTATGTGCTTGGTACAGGAAATCATGGAAATGCTTGGTTTGGGTGGTTGGAACTGACTGCAAGAGAATTAGCAACAACAATAAAAGTAATTGGAACATGCAATAGTGTGTCGGTAAAGCATTCAAGAGCAGGGCCATTTTGGGAAATTGGTACTCAATAGTGTCCATTGATTCCCATGAGCATGATATGACCAATATGATGGTTTGAGGCAGGGATATGCCTTAGATTTTGGACCTTCCAATGTGAGGAAACCTTTCCAAGGGATGGATCACCTGAGGGATTGGAAATTAGAGAACGCGATGTCGGGGAACTTGGAAGGTGAGTGACTGCACGGAAGGGGGTGGCCAAATTTCTTGATGGACTAGGAAGCAAAGAATGGAAGGTCGAGGAATAAATTTGTTTCAGTCATCAGAGTTGCCATGTATAATCAAAAGCACATTGGGAATGTGCCCTGGAACAATGAGTCAGTAATTGTTCACTAAGAGAACAAGTAGCACAAGGATTGTTGTGTTTTACATTGCAGGCAGGCTTTGATTTTATCAGTAGATTATGGACTCCCTAGGAAGGAGGTGAATCCTAGTACTACTTTTGAGGGTGGAGTTGTGAGCCTTTGGATTCCCTTGTTGTTGATGCGGGTTTGTTGGTTAAATAAAATGTGCACATGTATATATAAGTATATTATGGTAAATATTTTATCAAGTTGTGTTTATAAAGCTCCATGAAAAGTATGTTTATTTGTTGGTTGAAGCAAATGTGCATGATTATATGTGTTTGTCATTGTAAATATTGTATCAAGTTGTGTTATAAAGGTCCATAAACAATATGTTTGTTATGTTTCAGCAGTGATCATTGTAAATATTGCATCGAGTTGTGTTTATAAAGCTCCATAAGCAATATGTTTTTTTGGTCATAAGTGTCATAGAACATCAAGGGCGGTATTCCCCTAAGGGGGAGAGGTTTGTGTAGAAATTTTGAATAATTTAACACATATTCAACAGAGATTATCCTGATCATGTACTATTGCGGAAAACATACACAATACATAAGCTCCTCTACGTTGATCATCAATATAGCAGCATCAATAACAATAAAACATCAAGAGCATTCACACATTAACACAGTATGTATCCCGGGGAAAGCATCTCGCTAAAAACCCCAACTATCTGTATATTAATGATTGAGTCATGTAACATTACACAGCATAATACTTCTCACAAGTATCTCCACCTCTGTTACACACAATACATCTCAGATCTGAATCAATCACAGGTTCAAATCTCTTCCGCTGCCATGCCTGCCTCCTCTGCTCAATACCTGCATGAGAATGATGATGATTCCAAGGCAACCATGTATTTACTTGGCTAAATAACGTGAGCACAAGCTACAATGTGGGCAAACTCATTGGCATACTCAATCCCTTGATTGTGCAAAATCTGGTGCACAACTATAGTCACAACTGATAGCAATCTGATTCTCTAACACCTGTCCCTGCTGAACTGAACATGCACTGACATGCAACTGAGTTAACTGATGTATTCATTAGTTGTATTATGAGTTAATAACTTGTGAATTAATTAATAACTAATTCACTCAACTCATCTCTAGTCTATTTTCCAGTTAGACTAAATACAACCAGTTTAACAAAGCTAAACTGAACACAACTCCATCAACTGCACCTCCAGTCCACTAAACTCAACTCACTTGAGTTCTAATGAAGTCCTGCATGCAAATATTAGTCATCCCATAGGTAACCACGTATTTCCTTCTGGGATCTGCATGTACCACATCCGTAGCTCATCCTGAAGTGGTCCAAGAGAATAAGACAAAGTTTATAGTCTAAATATTATTATGAGCTAATAATATTTGACTGTTCTATATTTAGACTGAGCAGTCACTCCGTTGTGGTCTAAAAATAGAAGTCCATCTGTTTTTTCCAACTTGATCAATCATCCATAAACAGCAACGTGCAATCCATAGACATGATCCATATGTCTAAAAATAGACATAGTCTAAAAAATAGACTTGTGCCAAAAATAGCCTGCGAGACCACTTAGTGAAGGCGACTCCTTTCCACTAAGCTCCATCATCTTGTTGCATTCTCAACAAGAATTTCTTGTTGCACACTTTTCAACAGTTACATGGTTTTCCTTCTCTAGCCAATTGATCTAGTGCAACCACCAAACTCTGTGGGAAGGTTTCCATATTTGCTTGACCATACACATGACATGCAAATATGACCAAGTATTGGTACGCCTTCCTCAGTATCTTTGTCTTATAGATCTGATTGGGTGTTAAACTGAATTGAGCTGGCTCCTTTACCCAATTCTTCATAATGTCTCTGGAGTTAGCACTATTGTTGGGTAAGCTTAAAGGAGTTTTCATGACAATCACAAAATTTGACATCTCATACATCTCATCATAATCTCATGCCCAGAAGGTCGCAATATTCATCCCACTAACACTTCTCAAGGTCATAATCTCGGGACCAGTGTGAGAGACGATCCAGTGTAACATGGCTATGCATGGGAACGGGATATCTGTATGCAATCCAATATAAGCCGGACTTGTGAATGTTCACGTACACTTGATGGTCTTTGAGGTCTTCCGCAAAAGTTCCTGCAAATGTTTCATTGATATCTTTCCACTTCAGTTTGATTTCCTTGTCTAGATACAACTTTGTATCTTCATAGATTAGCAGACTAGAGGACACTCGCTCAGCTGTTGCTCTAGCTGCATTTCCATCAGTGTCTTGTGATCCTATATTCTTCGAAGCCATTGAGATGGATGAACACTTGAAATATATGGAGACAAGAAATGTGCATGGTGAGAAATATGTTAGCGAAAACCAAAGAAAATTAAAGGAATGACACAACACGTACCTGGGAAATAGATGGGAAAGATTGCGCAATTTCTTCTAGGAGGCTAGGTGACTGGCTGCCAGAACTATGCAAAAATTAGTCTAGGTTGCTTGGGAGGCAAGAATGGCTACTAGACTTGCGCAATGCGCAATCCAGACTGGCTGTTGGCTACTAGGATTGCACAATACACAATTCCACTAGGAGTAACTGCAGGCTCAGGGACTGCATTGTTCAATTTTATGGGTTAGCAGTCACTATCCCTCAAAAATGTGGAAAACAATCCTAGAGTATAGTGTTGGGTAGAAATGCACATTTTTGAAGCGGAAGACAGATCCTTCCTTCCCTAGATTGTGCAATGTTGTCTCAGTAAAGGTAGAGTCTGAGCCGAGGTTGGCCTGACTTGCCAATGGGCAACTGAAAGAAAATATGACACTAAATGCATGGTGACACTAAGTGATAGCAGAAGTGATCGAAAATGCATGAAAACATGAATGAAAGATTCAGTAAACATATCAACATGCATGTGGGTGAAGCAATTCGTCGAATCAACGATCGTTCGTGTAAAGCAGTTTCATGCATGCGACAACTGTGAGATAGAAACAAAAACTAAAACGGAGCTAGGACAAGCTAGTATAGATGTAAATGATAACAAGTGTTCAAAGAAATCAAGCAAACAACACTCACACAATCGAATACACAAAAAGCGACATAAATGTTGAAAAATACATGTTGAGGCCACTTACCCATGAATAGTTGAGCCGGATGTGTTGAAGAGTCCTAGATGTGTTGTGGGATGTCAGAGCTCCAAGATCGATGTGAAAGAGTGAGATCTGATGCGTCAAATAAATAATTTTTGGCTCATGACACACATGTCACAAATCTAGGAAGAAGCAACACTTGGAGGAAAGTTTCTAAAACAACTTTGCATGTAACCTCTAGCTCCTAAAAATAGCTGCCTGAATCATGGGATACATTTTGCATGTTTCCTTTTGCTATTCTGGGAAAAATAAAGCCATGCATGCAAGTCAAGTTTCCTTGGTCCCGAGTGGAACTGGTCAACCAAACTATTTGTGCATGAAGTTGCTCAACTGCTTGAGAAAAATGTGCATTTCTAGTTGGGAGGTGGGCTAGCTGTCCAGGAGATTTGCACAATTTTTTGGTAAAGCAGCTGACTGTTGCCCAAATTTGCGCAAATTCTGGGCTGAGCAGCCTTCCTGGGGAAAATTGCGCAATTTTCACTGGGAGTGTTGGCTGGTAGAATTGCGCAATTCTATAACCCAACAAGCTGCCAGACAAGATTGCACAATTTCTGGAGGGAAGGTTGGTTTCCCTCCATAAATGCATAATTTCTTGGGGGAGCTTCTTAGCCTGCAACTAGACCAAGTCCAGGTGATCAACCTGTGAGGGAAATGCATCAAGCTATGATTGACAAGTTGTCTTTTTGCAAACAAAACACTGAAGCTTGTGTACTTGACGAAGCAAGACAAAGTGTTGTGAAAGGTTGATAGGGAGACTCCAAAACAAGGCTAAGGAAAAGTTTTGGAGGGTCGTTGTAGCCACTACAACACATTGCCAAATGGAATCAGATGCACATTGGGAGTGCAACCTAGAACAATGAACTTGTATCTATTCACTAAGAGAGCAAGTGGTGTAAGATTGTAGTGCTAGACATTGGATGTGACTTTGACTTTGACAATGGATTCTAGAATTCACGGGAAGGAGGTGAATCCTGGTACTACTTCTGAGTGTGGAGGTGTGAGCCTCTCAATTCCCTTGTTGATTGATACGGGCATCATATCCTTTTGTTTACTGGTCGAGAAAATGTGCATATGTGTATATTATTGTAAATATTGTATCGAGATGGATTTATAAAGCTCCATAGGTAGTATGATTATTTGTTGGGTGAGGCAAGTGCATATGTGTGTATATGTGGTTATTATTGTAAATACTATAACGAATTATCTTATAGAGATCCAGTGAACAATATAATTGTCATGTTTTAGCTTATGGTCATTGTAAATACTGCAACAAGATAAGTTATAAATTTCCATGGGTAGTGTGTTTTGTTTTCAGAAATCTTGTTGGATTTGGTCAAAATCCATGTAAAAATATATAAGACCAAGGTTGATGAGACACGTATTTGAAGCTAAATGGTGGGAAAAACATTCTAGTGGGTGTTCATTTGGTTTATTATGGCTTAGGAAATTGGGAAAGGCAATGGCTAAGGCTTTGAAAATGCATGAGGCATTTATTGACATTTTATTTATGAAAATAAAGGAAATTAGGAGAAAATGGAGGTGAAAGGTCACAGGTTGCATGTGAGGAGGAAAATAATGGAAAATGATGAAATAGAGGCCTCATGCATAAAAAGGCTTCTGAGGATCAGTGGGCAGGCTTGGCTAGTGTAAGCTTGGTCAATTTAGTTTTGGTGGAGCTCTCTTCTCTTCTCTCTCTCATAATATTGGACACTTTGAGTTTTCTTGGAGCACTCTTGGAGGAGTGTGTCATACTTAGAGTTTCGAAGAAAGAAGGAAAATGAAGATTAGGAAAGCGTAAGAGGACATCAGTATCAGCAGCTAAAGCTGGTTTTCCTTGCAGTTACTGAGTTGCATGTATGTTCCCTCACTAGTTATGGCATGCATGGCACATGCATTTGGTTTCTTGGTCATGATCTGTAACTGGCATGGAGGATTTCGTAGATGGATAGTGGATTTTCCTAGCTTCACCATTTCGTGGATAGCCATGGAATTGTGGGTTTATTTATTTGTTTTTCTGATTTGTTCTCATGTTTCCTTTATCTTGGGTTGAGTTATTAGTTCCTAGAAGCATTGGTTGGACAAACGTTCTTGAAGCCCACAATAAAAAATGGCTTGAGTTACTAGTCCTGGAAGCCTTAGTTGGAGAAAACACTCTGGAGCCCTGGAAGGCTTGGGTAGAGACCAATATGATGATGGTTTTGTGATGTCCGACAGTGAGGTGGAATCACTATTTGATGGGCTGAGGTGGATGGCCTTTGGAAGGCCTTGATGGTTTTGGATTGATGTGTTCTATGAGATCCCACATTCATGTTTGGAATATGGTACAAGGGTGAATGGCTGAAGAGAGATTTGGCTCAGCCATTCTATAATCAGGTGGAATGTTGTAGTCCCATACTGGGTTGGATTTTCTATCGTTAATATGATTTTATTTCTCATTGTTATCTAATGAGTATTACATTGGTTTATATGTGGATTATGTAGTTGGTGTTTCCTTGGTATTTCTGTTGTTATTATGCTGGTTATGAATATGTATTATGACAGTGGTTATGTATGGATCCCAATGTGTTTTTTACCTGTATATGAATTAACGATGTATGTGTGGAAAAATGGATGATACTGTAGCTAAAGTGATAAGGAAAATATGCCTCATAGCGAATCTCAGATAAGTATAAGCTTCATATGCTTAGATATACCATTTACACTTGTAGATCGCATTGATGCCAAGTGTTTGACAGAATGTCAATCCCAATTGGGAATGGTCAAGTCTAGTCCCGGAGTTAGTCTTTGGTTTATTAGTTTTTTCATCATGTGTTTAATGGTTGCCAGAAGTTACAGCAAGTTCCTGGCAATTGCTGGAATTCTAGGCTTGAAACGTGTCTTAAATTCCCCAGACTCTGGCACAGGTCTGCTGGAAATAATCCCTGGATGCAGGCATGCAAGCTTGTGGGAGTATCCAGAGCTCTCTAGATGTTGCCATGCCAATAGCATGGGAGCGTTCAAAGGTTTATTAGCTTAAAAACTCAATGGGACTCAAGGGCATGATACCTTAGTTGTTGGGATGGCTCTTGGGAGTGTTGTTATTAATGTGGAAGGTATGTTTGATGTGTTTCCATCGATTCCACTTCCTTAAGGTCATCTCGGAGGTTGAATCATATCATAGTAGCCTCTCGTCACATGTTTACCACGGTTGGCCAGTTACTCGGGTAGATGTGGGAGGAGAGTGTTACAAGTACCACCCAAGAAAAGACAAACATGAACTGGAAGGACCTATCTAACATCCCGCATAATAGTCCACAGTGGACATGATAGTTGTTATAAACAAAAAATAAGGAAAGATCCATCTAACATTCAACATAATAGTCCATAATGGATGTGACAACTGTTATAACCAATAAACAAGGAAACATGTGTCTAGTATCCTCTAGAATAGTCCACAAGGATAGGACTATAATAAAAACCATTACAGCACATTCTCAACAAGATAATCACTAAAATAACCAAAATAGTTCAACTATCATAGTACATGTGAAAGAAAACATCAAATACAAACGTCCACAGAATAGTATTACAAATATTCATAAGTCATGCATGAAGAACATGCTAGCCTTAAAAGGCTTCTATTATTAAGAAAAAGTTCCAAGACACATATTTACATAGTACATCACTAACCCCAGTAGTGGGACATTGGAACCACTCCTTGCTCCTCAAAGAACTAGTTGGCCTCTCTAATGCATTGCGAGAGGAGCCAAGGTGAAATGTCCTTTTCTAATACAATGAGGGGGTATATACAACCAAGGGATGATGCTTACCCCTTGTGACTCTTTAACTACCCTCATGATTGTTCAACTTCCTATGACTTTTCAACTTACATGACTCTGCATATTCACGTGTGTCCATTGGACTTCCACTTTATAATACATTTGATTTACAATATACATGGTCCACAATAGTGATGTGGCATATGAAAACTCATCACATTGCTGACATGGACTAGATTAATGATGTGGCAATGATAAGTCATTGTTGTTGTTGAGTGTTATATGTGTTATTGGATATTCTTTCTCTTTTCCTCTGCATAGCTTGTTAATGTGGGGTCTTCAATGATCTTCTGTCTAGGAAGGTGGTTGCACACTTGTGTTCCTTTTCTTTCTCTTGGTAGGTCCACTCATTCGTTCAGCTATGAGTGATTCTTTAGGCATGCTTCCCTCCTTATTCTTCTTCTTCATCATCTCGCCATGACTTGGTAATGTACATGGTCCTGAAATTCACTCATGATGAGAAGACATAAATCCGAAAACTCCCTAGCCTAAGATGATGCATTATTATCCATGAACTAAGCCTGGGACAAGTGATACGCTAGGAAAGAGGGCCCAGTAATTGTGTATTGCATAGTTGCAGGTGCTAGGGAGAGAACTTGATCATTGTGACTACGCAGAGCACAACTCAGGCTTGAACGAGGAACCTTTCAGCACAGTCCCCATTGGGGATAAAAATTGAGCAGTGGCCACTAAGAGGCAACATTCCACAATTTAGGCCCGTAGTGACTGATGCAAGATACAACACTGAGAGGTCAGTTCTATGCAGTTTTTAGAGGCAAGGGGGACTGGGTAGCAAAGAGGCCTCGAGGACAAATCTGCATAGTTCTTGAGGACAGTGAGTTCCAGCTGAGGGAAAGATACTAGAGGACACATTTGCGCAGTTCTAGAAGCCAAGGAAGGGTTGGATCTCTACGCATTGTGGGGTTCTAGTAGGGAAGGGAAAATATTGATGACTAAAAGTGTGAAGTGCATAGTTTAAGGCAGACTAGGAGGCACAACTACGCAATTCTAGAGGTCAAGGAAGGCTTCTAAGCTCTAGGATTACACAATACAACAACCCTGGAAGATAGTGACTGCACATTTCTAGGTAGCATGGTCACATCAATGAGGGATGAGATTGTGCAGTGCAAATCTTAGTCGGGGCCCGGTGAAAATGAGTACCCAGTCAGGAATATTTTTCAAAATTGGTTGAGTGCAGGGGGAAGATATACTCATGATAAACTTGAATTATGATCACACACTTTGCATACTTCGATGACACGACAACATATACCACCTGAATAAAAAAAAAGAATTACTCATTGTGTGACTGTCTCATGAAAAGAAGTAACAAGTGCGACACTTGAGATAGAGTTTAGGATGATCGTGATGGCACTTGTGTGACAGTGATCAAGACTTTATGTATGAGTGCAATAGGTGCTTACACCGGTAGGACAACTCATATACACAAATACCAACCTTCAAAAGCACCATAAAAGGTTCGCAAACATGACATAACAGTCAAACATGCTAGAAGGTGGAAATTAATCCAACAAGAAAAAGGGTTCCAAGAAGGTAAATACCAAGGAAGGCTCCGAAATTTGAGTGCAAGCAAATATTTTGGAGGGTTTTACAGCAGCTACAACACTTGGTGATACACTAGTTGAATTCCAACTTCTCTGTCTTGGTTAGTTTCTTATGTGTAGGGCCTTGGCCCTTCAGGGAGTATTGATTCATCGTGTAGCTTACTTTGGCTTCCCCACTTACCCCATGGGTAGACATGGTCCCCTATATACCTTCTCAATTGAACACAACATAGGATTTAGCATAATCACAATGTTTGAAGTTGGGAAGGGTTTTTTGGCTCACGAAATTAAGATTTATAGAGTATATTGTTTCATCTCTAGTGTTTCTCCGCTGCCAGTAGGCTTGGACAGTACCCTGTTAGAGTCATGCAGGAACACATACATTGCTCCACTGCCAGCAAACCTAGATAGTACCCTAGTGGAGTTGCTTGCTTCACCTCTCTGCACAGGAATCCTTTCCCTTCTTTTGCCTTTATTTATTTATTTAAAGATAATTGTGCATCAACAATTATTTATTTTGGGGTGGAAGAGGCATCCCGACTTATTGAGAGCAGGAGAGGTTATTCCTTCAAAGAAGCATATAAAGACCTCTGATTTAGGTTTTCTCGTTTAGATTTTTCCCCTTATCCATTTCTACTAGTTGGATAGGCTTGAAAACACCAAAGAAGAAAATTGAGTATAGGCATGAAGTTTCCAGACTAGACATGGGTTCATGGTTGGAGCAAAAGTCTCCTTACGGATGGATCGCATTTTCCATTAGAATTTCATTGGCCAAAAGATGCAACCAACACAAGGAAGATGGACAAAGGGCTAACCAAATGTTGTAGTTTCACAAGACCCTTTGAACTTCAGCCACACACATGCTTAGAATATGCAATGCATTCAGGCAAAACACTTATTCACATGACAAAAATAACACAAAAGTGAAGAAAAGACATAAACAAAAAATGACAAAATATTGTGTACATAATGTGGGGCGTAGACCCAGATCTTCATTGAAATATTGCTTTAAGTCTTGGTCATTGATAGAGAGAGAGTCAATCCTCCAATCAATTAATTGAAGATGATAAGTGTGTTGGCCAAGCTTCTCATCCATAGTGTATGGACCAATCCACGGGGACTGAAACTTGGTGTGTTTTCCTTTTTCATCGTGGGCTTTATCCCACTTCAAGAATAAGTCACCCACACTAAAGTTATTCTTCCATACAAATTTTCAATAAAACCACCTATTGATATGACTTTGGTGAAGTGAAATTTTTTCTTTTTCTTTCAACCTTTCTTCCTATAGCTTGTGCAGAGTGTCCATCCAACATTGAACTAAAAGACATGGCTTGCCTTGGGATTCTTGGGACAATTGGAGAGTGGGAAAGTAGATGTTCGATAGGAGGATGACTTATTTTCCATATACTAGGAAGTAAGGGGAGGTGTTCAGAGAAGGTTTAGGCATGACTTATTCAACCCATAAGGAATTCACCAAAGCAAAGTGCCAGTTTCATTGTTCATATAATATGGTCTTTTTGATGATACAAATGAGGTTCTTGTTCATGGATTCAGTACGAACATTAACATGGGGATAATAATTAGCTGAATGTTTCAATATAATCCCATTTTCCAATGTAAAATAATAAAGTATTAATGATGAGAAATATGTTGGAATGTCAAAAACAAGTGACATAGGAATTTTGAACCAGGAGATGATTTTCTACTGCAAAAATTTGATGACTTCCTAATCGTTGACCTATTTTAGTGGAATTGCCTCTGTCCACCACGTGAAATAGTCTATGAAAGTTATAATATAGAAATGTTTATTTATGAGTGTGGGAAAATTTGCCCAATGATATCCAATCCCCATTATTGAAAGGGTTCTTCCACTACAATGGGCTACAATGGGGTTTCTAATTTCTAATTTCTACCAACACACCTTTGACAGACCGGACACTTGTAGGCATAGGCATGAGCATCCTTGAATAATGTAGGCCAATAGAATATGGCCCGCATGACCTTATGTGTTGTATTTTTTCCTGCAAAGTGTCCCCCGTGTTATAGCTCCAAATCTCACTCTTGATTTTTCTGATGTTGTACTCATGGCCTAGGGCAACCCCTCCTTCCAGACCTAGTCCAAATATTTAAAAAATAGTGTTTTACTCCATATACATGACATTGCCCTGAGCTAAATGCATGTGTATGCAGGTATGTGTACACCCAACCCATGTATATGTCTTAAAATACTTAAAAAAATTTAAATCTCCTTAATTTCGGGTGGAGATCATAGGGTTTACCTGTTGATTACCTATTGGTGCCCACGGCCCAACTGTTCCCAACAAATTCCCAACTAAAAAACTACTTTGGGAGAAGTATAAAATGCTTTAATGGGAAGGCCTAAAGGAAGAGAAGAAATAGCAAGATCACTCTGTTGAGATTATCCCTGACCAAGTCTGAAGATCCTTGTGCTTCCAACACTTCCCCCATTACAGGAAACCCTTGTTTCCTTGTGTTATGATGTCTTTCTACTACTTGAGATATCTTGGAGTAAGTCATGGAAGGAGTTTGTTGAAGGCTTGAGACTGGACGAATCAGGAGGATGGTTCCACTTTGACCCTACAGAAGGAAGACTCAGGTGAAATCATTCCTTTCTATATTTTAGTTATCTATAATAAAAGAAACACTTGTCTTGTTCCTGATATAAATCTTCTTCATGTTTATGATATCAATGATATGATTCACATATGAATGGTTGTTTTAATTGTATAACTAACTACCTTTCAATATGCTATGAAGATGATTTCTTTATGATGCTTGGTCAATATACTGCTGTACTTTCTGGAAATGATTGTTTTGCAAATTGAAGGAAGAAAAGGAACTCCAAGAGGGTTTGGACCCTGGCTAGATCTTCCCAAAGGAAGGATCCCTAGGTGCACCTCTCTTCATGTAGTTTGTTTATATTGGCATCATGGTTGTGTGGAATGTGTGTTTTCTTTATATATAACCTTTGATATGCTAGGGTATCAACCCAAGGGCCTCTACCTTGAAGGGATCAACCCTAATCCCTTCATTTGACACAATGAACCCTAATAACCGACCAGATGTAACCGCAACAACGTACTTATTGGGATTCAACCGGATCTCGTAAAAACAACATCGCTCAAAAACCAATCGAAGATGATTAGGGTGACCAGTTCTCTTTCGAGAACGAGTAGCTACATCGTCCAAGTATGCTTTGATGATATCTTTAATGTCATGGAAAGCATATGACATGGCCCGCTGGAAGGTAGCTCCAGCATTTTTGAGACCAAAAGGCATCTTTCTATATGAAAAGGTACACCAGGGACATATAAAAGTTGTCTTATGTTGATCTTCTAGACAGATAGAGATTTAATTATAACCAGAAAAACTGTCCATGAAGGAGAAAACCTCATTACCCGCACACTCATCAATAATCTAATCAATGAACGATGTGGGGTAATTATCTTCGGGACAAGCCTTGTTTAGGTCCCTAACATTAATGCATACTCAGATTGTTCCTTGATTTTTATCCACGGGGACTAGATTAGAAACCCAATCGATAAGAGGAACAGGGTATATGAAACCCACCTTGAGCAGCTTCTCTACTTCAGCTTTAATGGCTACTGCTTTCCTAGGATTAACCGGTCGAAGCCTTGGAAGAACCGGTTTGGCGTTTTCATACGTCTTGATCTCATGTTGAACTATGGATGGATCAATGCCAGGCATTTCTTCACAAGACCAAGTGAATACATCTCGAAATTCCTTAAAAAGGTCGGTGCAAAATTGAATTTATTTAGGGGAACATTCGGCTCCGATGAAGAGATTGTCGATCATGTTAGGGTTCCTAGAGATGTTTATAGATATCGTTTTTGAAATCACCGACATATTACCTTCGGCACGAAAGTGTTCTGGAGCCAAAGGATTTGATATCTTACAAACATCACTAATAAAGAGCTCGGAGAATCTAGATTGTACTTCCTACAACGGAGGAAGAAAATATGAACAATGGTGTAAGTCTTCCTTCCGCAGGCTCCAAGTGGAACCGTCCTTAAGATGCATCCAGTCTCAATCCTTCAACAAACTCCTTCCATGACTTACTCCAAGATATATCAAGTAGTAGAAAGACATCATAACACAAGGAAATAAGGGTTTCCTGTAATGGGGGAAGTACTGGAAGCACAAGGATCTTCAGACCTGGTCAAGGATAATCTCAGTAGAGTGATCTTGCTCTTTCTCCTCCTCCTTTAGGCCTTCCCATTGAAGCCTTTCATACTTCTCCCAAAGTAGTTTCTTAGTTGGGAATTCGTTGGGAAGAGTTGGCGCATGGGCACTAATAGGTAATCAATAGGTAAAACACATGATCTTCGCCCGAAATTAAGGAGATTTAACTTTTTTTAAGTGTTTTAAGACATATATGTGGGTTGGGTATACACACACCCACGTACACATGCGTTTAGCTCAGGGCAATGTCACATATAAGGAGTAAAACACTATTTTTTAAATATTTGGACCAGGTCTAGAAGGAGGGGTTGCCCTAGGCCATGAGTACAGCATCACAAGCATCAAGAATGAGATTTGGAGCTATAACAGATGCCCCCTAATATATGAGGTCAAAAGGGGTGCATGATGGCCAAAATGTGTTAAGCAAGTACATGGGAAGGAAATCTGTCAAAAACTGAGAAGGACTTCACTAGAGTTCAGCCTGCCAAGCTAGAAAAGGAGATAAAAAATCAACATTGTCTAAGGCAGGCATACCCATGCTCAAAGAAAGTAAAGCATGTCCGCATATCAAGTACAAGAAGATCCACTAAGTATGCAAGTATAAACATTGGAAAACACATAATGGATCATCTAATCATGATAGAACAAGTACATGTCTAAATATCAAATATAAGAGTGTCAATGATGCTGAAGGATGAAGTGGATCACTGATATCAAAGATTGATCCCAAAAAGTACCAAATGAACATGATGGAGTAAGATGGTACTACACTGCAAACTCAGGTGCCAGCATATAGAGTGTCACCATAAATGACTACAACATATGAGGTGAAGTGGTATCAACTAGCAGCAACCTGAGGAACTGTCAAGTGAACCAATGAATGTTGATGCAACTTGAGGTTTTCATTGATTTCTGTGGTACATTTCTACACCATGGGAATAAATGATCTGAAGTCGACCATGTGAGAAATTGTTTGATTATCAGTCATTAATGTATATTGTTAACAAATGTGAGACTACTCACCGATAATGATAATGAGCGTCAAGGTACCGAGTACAATCTAACAAGTGTGAATAGATGAGCCGAAGTCAAACACCTATAAGAATCTATCAATCAAGAGACAATGATGGTTTCCCACTGTCAATAGTGAAGGATCTACCACTAATGACTGCAAACCCCAATGTACTACCAAATGGACTCTAGATCTTTGCCCCAGAGCAATGAGTCATAGCCAATAGAGAAAGATCCACTAGAAGGAAGGCATTAAGGCATCCTTCATCAATCTAGCGTGAGTGTAACCCGTAGGCCAATAATGTGGAGGGAATCGGTTGAAAAAAAATGTAGTAACCCGACCGAAGCAAATTTCAGGCATACACAAGATGTGTCTAGCGCACGACAGAAACCCTCTGAACCAACCAATAATGAAAGCTAACACAGAGGCGAGGTATCCACCAATAGGGTCAAATGGAAACCAAGGTACTGCACGAATCCCAATGTGTGATAACTTAAGTTGATGTCGAACACAAGGGAAACCACTTAGTCAAAGACCCATAATATTGATTGATGCTGAGCACAAGGTGACCTATCAATAATGAAAATAGGGCTAGGGTGTAGCTCTAGGCCTGTCCTCAGAGTAAGATGCCGTCATTGGTAAAGACAAGACCCACCAGCAAGAAGTCAATGGGGACCTTATCAAACCGGCACAAGTAAAGGACCAATATAGCCGATGTGATGATAGACAAGAAGCTGATAACCAGGGATGGCCAACTAAAAAATGAGTCAATAGACACCGCAAAGAGGCTGACTCAGGCTAACTACCCTTCAACAAAAGCATGACTTAATATGACTATGTGGCAGCAAATGATGACTCTGTATAAGTTCGTCGTGCAGGAGGAATGAACGAACCCTCCATATGATTGGAAGAGATAACGAATCAAGGGAGAACTGAATCAATAACAAGGTTAAGGCATACCTAAGTCAAACTAAATCCTGCCCAAACGGAGGAGACTTTGTTTTGAGTGCTTTGTTCAAGGGTGACACAACTGACTCTAGCTGCCAACAATAAATGGAAATATTGTCCCGTTCCCACTCTTTTTGGAATATATAATTTTTTTGTCTTTTTCTTTAAGCTGGAAAAAGAATAAAAGAATGCTATAGTACAGTGGAAAGAACGAGTGTCGGTGAAATAGATGATCTAGTTCATGGGATTGGAACAATCCTATGCTTAATGCAGGGAGGTGAAAACTAGTCGAAGGCACTCAAAGGTGTGTTCCTTCCACGGATCAACGTGTGTCAAGTTGCAAAAGTCAAGGGCATGCAAGTTTAATTTTGTTGTCATGATGGTCAAAATTTGGCTTAAACATGAGTCCAAGTGAAGCTGGCTCAAGGCAAAAATGTACAAATGGTCAAAATGCAATGCAGTAGTACAACTAAACATAAAGGAGCCTCTAGGGTATAAGGCCAAAACGAAGCGAAGAAGCAAAGAGGAATGAGCCTTCATCACATAAGTCATGGTAGGACTATAGAGGGCTCCTGAGCCTACTCAGATCGAAGCAGCATGGGAAACAAATGTTAGTGAGGTGCTAACTACGATGCCCATGAAAAGGATGGCTCTACTATCATGTCATGATTAAAAATTAGTGAGTGAAGGTGGTTTACGAACCATAACATGATGGGATCGACCTTATGGCAAGTGTATCGACAAATGGAGGCTAGTATGCATAATGCAATGGGAAAATGGCTTCCCTAACCTATATGCTAGTGAGAAAATGATACCTACCATGACAGGTTAGCAGTCATGGAACCGTCTCGAAACTATTGAAAAAGCGTCCAAAAATGTCCTGAAAATCAAACCATTCTCAACATTCCAAGCTCCCAAGTTAAAAGTGATATGAGTCACAAAAAAATCAAGTTTTGAAAATTTTTTGCATTTTCAAAGCCTATAAAATAGTTTTTGGACTCACCATTTTCACCATTTGATTTTGAGAGTACAGGAGTGCAGCAAAAGGAGCAAACTTTCCCATATGCCAATTTCAACCATTCAGATCCTTCCAAAATCACCAAGTAACCCTTAAACTTGTCTTGCATTCAATTGTGACTAGTTTTAGAATTTTTAATTTAAGTTTTACTATTGAATTTTTGTCAAAAATTTCGTCGCGGCGTATACGCGGGTTGGATATATGAAACCCAAATATACGTAGGCCCTACACATGACTATGTGTAAAATGGACCCACGTATACGCCACGAAAACTTCAAACAAAAAAACTAACAGTCTAAATTCATTTTTTATTGAGGATGCCAGTCACTTGGAGGGAAAGAGAGCATACCTTAGTGGATGATGAGGTTATGAACGATCCTAATGCTTTGGATTCCTTACAGGGATGTGGTTTGCTAAAGTTCTTTAAAATGCCAAATATGAAAGCAAACACTCGCCTGCTCGAAATGCTCATTCACTACTAGAGCATCGAGGATGACTCGTTTATGATTGACTAGATGCCAGTCAAGATAGAGATTGAAGACATTTATTTCATTAGAGGCCTTTCTTGGAGGGGAGAGGTGGTACATTTTATGGGTAGATCACGAGGCAGTCTCTCGATCGAGGACTATGTACATATATATTTCCCGGGACATCCATAAAAGATTGGAAGTCAAATTCCAATCAAACATGTGGAAATGTTATCGCTGAGGATAATCCTATTCACCATAGCTAGAGTGAACGGATCAGCTTCTTTGCACTAGGCATCACAGTTAGCCATGAGCTTGGTAGTAGACTGTCTCACCACCATATTCGACTGGTGTACTCCTCTTCTGGCCAACCTGAAAAGCCAGATTACTTTTATCAAGAAAGGGAAAACCAAAAACTTCATATATGGAACCATTTTGTGCTCTTTCTTCTTTGAGAGGGTCCCTGCACTTCATCCTAGAGTACCAGTTTCGATCAACACCCCACGAGATCCACGAATGGGTAGGTGGGTTGAGTTGATGAAATGTCTAGGAGGTAGGGACATCCCACAGACTGCATTCGGCGATGACTTCTTCTCTTGGTGGGAGCAGCAGATCATTGCCATAGATGACTACCCTTATGCTAGGTTGGACTTCCGAGGAGATCTCGATCTCGTATTACCACCGACCACAGCATGGGGTGACATAGGTAAGTGTTTTTGATTTTATGTTTTTTTTGTGACTTTTCAAATATAATAATGAATTTTGAAAAAATATTTTTGATCGGATTCAAATGACTAATACGATGATCATGTTCTAGATATTGGGCCAGTGCAACTAGATGGGTTCCCATGGCATGGACGTCACGGCCGAGGGGCTGAAGAGGTAGCTGCAGATACAGAGTGACTTCTACATACAATTCAGTGGCACTTAGTGAGACTAACTCACCGAGTACCGATGGAGGTCATAGAGGCTCTCCCTATAGATATGCAACATCATGTGGTTGGCATGCCATGAGCTTGGGTTCGCACTCTTAGGCGTGTGGCCAATGCGGTAGTTGCCTACTGAGCTGCTCATCTTGCGCTGGGGCATTATATGTACTGGACATGATTATGGGAATTTGAGTCCCAATTTTGTATATTATTTTGGACACACTTATGTACACTCGAGATGTATATACAATTCAACTTTTTGATGTTTACTTTTATTGTGATGAATGACTGATGTGCCAGTCTAATGCTTGATTAGCGATAGCATTAGCTAACCAATTATGAGATCTTGGAATGTGCTAATAATGAATATAAGTAAATGATCTTTGCAACAACCTCACCCTTAAATACTGGCGATATAAAGATGGATCCCTTACCTGATAAATGTTATTCAATTGTGACACTATCAATTGTGAATCAAGATAGACTACCAACGAATTGATTTCATAAGAAATTGATTCAAATAGTAAATTAATGATGGCAATGTACTTAGCCATATTATTTGAAGTGGGACCAATGCGTACTCCCCTTGACACCATCCACTGACCAGTTGGATATTAGAGTACACAAGCTGCGGAAGCGAGGTTCCGAGTGTGTTGACTAGCACCATCAGCAAATCCAAAATAGACCAAATCATCCATCAACACCAATCACAGCAAACAAAAAAGTGTCGATATAAAAAACAATCCCAATAAAGTATGTACAAATATACAAAATGTGCAAAGAAGCCATTACCTAGTTGCTACTTAAGTAAAGTACTTCTTGAGGTAGAGCCTGTTTCGGGGCTCTACCAACTTGTTTTCTTCAAAATCGATTAACTCATATGCCCTTTTTCTAAAACTCATTTAATTATGAAGGGATCGTACCACATAGGCTTGAAGTTGCCTTCCCCCAAGGTGTCCTTATCTTGGTCATAGACCAAGACAAGGTCTCCTTCAGAAAAGACTTGAGGATGGACAACATTATCATACTGAGTTTTAACCCTTTTCTTATGAGCCTCATTGATTGTGGCGGCATCTCGACGTTGCTCATCAAGATGTTCAAAATGAAGGATGTGCTCTTCGAGACTAGAAGTCTCTGGAAGGAGCTCAACAGCTAACTTAAGCGATGGAATTTCACATTCAATAGGAAATATAGATTCCATCCCATAAACTAACTAAAAAGGTGTAAAACTTGTAGCAGTCTTTACAGAGGTTCGGTATGCCCAAAGAGCTGGATACAACATAAGATGCCAATTGGACCAATTTTTGTCGATTCTCCTTTGTAGGATTTCCTTAAGGGTTTTGTTCACTGCCTCGACCTGTCCATTGGCCTGATGATAATAAGGAGACGAATGTCCTTGCTGCAAACCCAATTTGAGAGCCAATTCAGACATTAGTTGATTATGGAAATGACTGCCATGGTCAGTGACAATCTCTCTTGGGATACCGAACCTTGAGATAATCTGATTAAAAAGGAACACTGCCACTATTTCAATATCATTTTTATAAATGAGCATGGCCTCAGCCCACTTCGTGAAGTAGTCTACAACCACGATAATGTACTTGTGGTTTGCTGCTGAAGGCGGATTTCAAGTTTTAAAATCAATACCCCACTTAGTAAAAGGACCGACAGTAACAACGGGAAAAATAGGAGCTAGATGTGCATGCATCTTTTGAGTATATATTTGGCAGGGTTGATAGCGTTTGACCGCTTCAACACAATTTCTGAAGAGTGAAGGCTAAAAATAGCCTGCACGCAAGATATGTTGAGCTATAGCAAGCCCTGAAAGATGACCACCACAAGCTCCACTGTGGCAATCATTGATCATTTACTCTACTTCCTCTAGGGTTAAATAGCGCCAAAGGATTGAATCAACCCCTCGATGATATAATGTATCACCAATGATAACATAATTTTTAGCCAAGTGACGTAATTTTCAGCGTTCATCCTTAGAGAAAGTAGAGGGAAATTTCGAAGTCTGGAGATAGATAATGATATCTCCATACCAAGGGTCGAGTGAAGAGATGTGGAATAAATGTTCATCGGGAAAATTTTCCTCACAAATAGTGTCCTCTCCACAAGGCAGCTCGGAAATTATCTCGGCAAAAACCATGGATTTCTTAGACTTGGTGGACAAGAACTCGAGATCAAATTCTTGTAAAATGACTATCCATTGATTATATTTGCCCCCAATCACTCGCCTACTGAGGAAAAATTGAAATGGATTGACCGCTGCTAAGAGAAAAGTTTTACGTAGCAAGATATAATGGTGGAGCTGTTGGACAGCATGGACAACTGCCAAGGCCAACTTCTCAACAGGAGAATAGCGAAGTTCAGGACCTATCAAGCCTCAGCTGAAATAGTAAATCACATGCTCTATAAGAGCATTATCTTCCTGAATGAGAACCATTCCTATGGTTGATTCTGCTGCAGCGAGATATAAAAGGAAATCCCTACCATAATCCAGTGGACTCAAAAGCGGGGTAGAGACTAATGCCTTTTTCAAGGCATCAAACGACTGCTGTGCAAAGTCATCCCATAAAAATGGAACTCTTTTCCGTAGAAAATGCATAAACCCTTTAGTGATCTCTGCATAATTCACTATAAACCATCTTAAGAAATTAGCCTTCCCTTGAAGACTTTGAAGTTGTTGAATCAAGGACAGGGGAGGCAACTGAATTATTGCCTCTACCTTGAAGGGATCAACCCTAATCCCTTCATTTGACACAATGAACCCTAATAATCAACCAGATGTAAACACAAAAATGCAATTATTGGGATTCAACTAGATCTTATAAAAATGACATCGCTCAAAAACCAATCGAAGATGACTACGGTGATCAGTTCTCTTTCGAGAACGAGCAGCTAGATTGTCCAAGTATGCTTCGATGATATGCTTAATGTCGTGGAAAGCACATGACATGGCCCGCTAGAAGGTAGCTCCAGCATTTTTTAGACCAAAAGGCATCTTTATGTATGAAAAGGTACCCCAGGGACATATAAAAGTTGTCTTATGCTGATCTTCTGTATGGATAGAGATTTGATTATAACTGGAAAAACCATCCATGAAGGAGAAAACCTCATTACCCACACACTCATCAATAATCTAATCAATGAATGGTGTGGGGTAATTATCTTTGGGAAAAGCCCTGTTTAGTTCCCTAAAGTCAATGCATACTCGGATTGTTCCTTACTTTTTATCCACAGGGACTGGATTAGAAACCCAATCGGTAAGAGGAACAGGGTATATGAAACATGCCTTGAGAAGCTTCTCTACTTTAGCTTTAGTGGCTGCTGCTTTCCTAGG